>PVQB02000146.1:0-173590 GCA_002980475.2 Fusarium beomiforme
GAGTGGTTCTGGGTGGTGTTCGAGGGGTCCTCAGTTAGGTCTTGGAGAGGTTATGAAGGCACGCAGGAACGCTTCGACTCTACAAGACACTACCAAACATTAGTTGATAGCTAAACTTGAATCTGGCTAGAGCTTTCAAGTTTCATAGATCCAGAGCCTTGAATTCTGACATCTAGATCTCTCTTCTCTCTGCAAAGACCCGAAATACCAGATATACATACCCTGTTCCTTGTAGTGACATTTCCATGCATCGAGGCCATTCAATATAATGGATCTCAACATCTCAACAAGTCAAGATCTGCGTATACTGCGTATACCCTTAAGATCGAGATTACAAGCCCCCGTCCCGAAATGCTCGCCCCCATGCGGTTCGGGTGAAATCCTCGGTGACACAATATTCTTCCAAAATGCCAACATTCAGGTCCTCTCCCGCAGTTCTTGGCTGCATCAAACAACTCGTCAACCAAGGAAAATTCTTTCCAAGTCAGTAGTCTTGGTCAAAAATAGCCACAGGCCGATAGAAGCCTTCACAGCTGAATATCAAGGATCGTCGTCGATCAATTCTCACCCATGTCAATACTCGAAGGCATACGGGAGGCGTATGTAAGGTCTCTTTTCTGGGCTATTCTCTTTTGATTTGTGAAGCTTGTTCCGTGGGTTGAAGCATTGGTCAGCGGGGAGCCCGCCCGTGTGCTGTCGTGTCATGCTCATGAGGACCAACGGTGAGGCTGGACAGCGGTAGTGTGAGGCCTTGTATTGCTGTGTTTTGTGACCAGGGCTTTTTGTGCTGGAGAGATGTTGCTATAGCTTCATTATCCCCCGACTTTGGATGTAGTTTTTGCTCGATAGGATAGACTCATCACTCGCTTTTGGGTTTAGTTGGAAGGGTTTTCTTTCATCGGGTTATTGAGCCTGTCACTCGCTTTTGTCTCTCGTTACTCTCGTTGCTTTAGTCAAGGAACTCGACCCTGGACTTTTCAATATTGTTATCCACCAACATTGTAGGCTGTCGGAGTCCTGTATGTTTTCATTGCTAAAGCTCTCCAGTCAAGCCATTCCCAGATCGAACACCGCTACAACTCAAGAATCGAGATGGCCAACCTCGTGCCCCCAGGCTCCTCCAGGGAATCATCCTCTTCAGAGAGAGGCCACACAATGTCTTTCAACAAAGGAAAGATGCCGCCTCTGCCATATGACGGATCAGGCCCTTCAACCTCTCAAGGCCATTTCCCACTCAGGCCAAGCGGAACACTCTCCAGAGACTCCGCAAGTCCACCTCGAAACCAAATTTAACAAGACTGATTCTAACGGTTAATAGTCTGTGATTCGAGGTATCAACGGCGGTTTCCACCCGGGCGCCCAAACCCCAATGTCAGGAGTAACGCACGCCTCATGGCTCACCAACAACGGCAACGAATCAAACCTCTCGTTTACATCGTCCATTCTCCAAGAAGAAGCCAAGCTCCGATGGGACTCAGACGAAGAGCTCAAAAAGATGTCCAAAAGCATGCTCCGTCTTCAAAAGTGGAGTCTCATCATCGGTCTCGCTTCCATCAACGGCACTCTTATCTACGTTGGCTGGAAGTACTACCAGGTGTATTACTTCTTCCTCGTTCTTCTGAGTTCAAACACTGTTCTCCAGAGTTTCATGTGTATTTGTATTATTCTGCACTGGTTTGTTACGCATGTTCTTTTGGGCTGGTGGAGGAAGAACGACAATGTCCCTGCTGAGCCGGAGAAGATGGTGCTGCTTTTGCCGTGCTATAATGAGACGTATCAGGAGCTAAAGAGGTCTCTTGATTCGCTCATTGCGCAGAAGAATATTGATAACCATCCTCGGGTTATCTTTATCGTTGTGGATGGAAATGTCCGCGGTCCAGGTATGGAGAAGACTACGCAGGATTATCTCCTCCAAGATATTCTTGAGCCAGGTCCCTCCCGAACCTTCGAGAATGGATATCGCGCTCGAGACGGTCTCTTCATGCCTGTCAAGACACAGACGGGTTTCTACAAGGGTATTCCATACGTCTTTGTCGGAAAGCGTTATAACCAGGGCAAACGTGACAGTCTCTGCTTCGCACGCTCTCTTCTATACCACTTCAAGCAGCGGTCTGAGAATGTCGTCACCATGTTCAACAATGAGCTCTTTGAGTATATCGGTAACAACTTCATGAACGCTGGCCTTGACGATGTTACGTACCTCTGCGGTATGGATGCTGATACCGTGTTCGAGGAGAACTGTATCTGGGAGATGATCAAGGAAATACGCAAGAACCCTAAACTCGTTGGTGTTTGCGGCCATGTCTGCGTTGACTTTGATGGCCGTAATTGGGGATACTGGTCGCTTTATCAGTCTGTCGAGTATTCTCAGACTCAAGGTCTTCGCCGAATGTTCCAGTCGCGCATCACTGGAAAGGTCAATTGTCTTCCTGGATGCTGTCAGCTCATTCGTGTTGACGAGGCCACTTTCGGCGATGCTGTTCTCCGCGAGCGCTTTGGATACTGTCCCAAGCCAAATGATATCATGACACAGCATATCATGGGTAATTACTCTGAAGACAGTATTCACGCCTCCATCATCTTCAGTCTCTTCCCCGGCAAACAAACCGCCCAAGCCCTCCGTGCCAAAGCCATGACAATCGTCCCCCAAGACTGGAAAGTCTTCCTCTCACAGCGTAAGCGTTGGGCCCTGGGCAGCATCTCCAACGAATTCGTCATGATTTTCCGCCCAGGCATCATCCTCATCGAAAGACTCCAGAGTCTCATCGCTGTGATCACCTGGGCAATCACACCCTTCATCATCGCCGCCTTTGTCGAACTCATCATCGTCTTTGCCAAACGAGGCAGCGAAGTGATGCAAGACCCTGTGTTCCTCGGTCTCATCTGCGTATTATTCTTCCGTTATGTAAGTCACATTTTTGCCCCTTGCAGTCGATCTCACGCCAAGAAAGCTTGGCTAACGTCTGTGTTTTAGCTTTACTCTTTTTGCATTGGCTTCTGGCTTCCACGCAACAACCTCGAGCGGGCGCAGTACTTTTTAGGCTATGTCATGCATCTTTTCACGTCGCCTTTTATGAACATTATTATTTTGGTTTATTCCCTGTTTCACTCTGATGATTTCAAATGGGGCAAGACCCGTGAAGTCGTCAGGGGTGATAATGAGAAGGATGGTGATGATGTTGGAGGTCGGGGCACGCACTGAGGCTGGTCAATACCCCTCTACATCCTTTCTCAAAATAGCGGCATAGACTGCTACGATTACATTATCTTCTACATACTTTCTTAAAATTGTCGGTTTAATTGATACGATATTGAGGGGTTCAAAATAGACCGGAGCATATGGACCGGTCACTGTAATGTATATTTCTTGCTACAAATGATCAAAATATTGTATTTTAGATACACGAGAGCCAATAGTTGGAGTTACTGTCATTACCCACAACCTGTGGCGCAGCCATAGATCTCGACTCTCGTAGCCACGTGCTGTTGAGCTGCAAAAGTTGACTGTTGACGCCGCAAGGAAGTCATGCCAAGATAAGCCCTGCCGATATCCAGGACAGTGTGGTTGTTATCAAACAAAGCCGCAGGGAGAGGGTAGTTTTACCCTTCAGGGTATGTCAACACGCCGCAACCAATAACTCTAACTCAACAAGTAATAATCAGTTATCAGAGTCCTATATTGTCCCCATGATCAATGCATTCCTATCAGCAAGATAGACAACCCCGCTTGTCCCGTAGATAGCAGATGGGACTTTTTATCCAGTTTGAGTATAGCTTCATTCTCACGAGCTACGCCGATCTCCATCGTCAACGGTTCCGCTCCTATTGGTTCTCGGTACATGCCAGGATGTGAAATCTGGGGGTGGAACCCATGCCAAGATAACCATTAACAGCTCGTTTTACGTAGCAAGCTCAGGAACACCTCGTGGAGCTCTCTCATCCTAGCTTTCCTTTCTTCATACCTGATGTGGTAATAAGGAACGATGAAAGGTCAATCAAAGTCCCGCTCTGGCTGCAGGGCTTGCAAGAGCAAAAGGGTAAGTATATCCGGCGCCTGCTTAAGTTATCCTATTCTCACTAATTGTGCCGTAGCTCAAGTGTGACGAGAGCAAGCCTAGCTGTAATAATTGCGTTGCTAGGAAAATTACTTGTCCGGGGTATCAGCAGACTCTCAAGTGGTCCACCAAGTATGAGCGCCGCAAGGACAAGACGTGTGATCCTCCTGGTTTCAATCAACTCATCTCTGCTGCGTCTGTGTCGGTCCAGCGGCGTAGCTCTGATGCCACAATATCTCCACCGGAAAGTAGACGCTCTTCTTGTACTTCGCAGCAGACTTCAAGTCCACCTGCTCCATTGTCATCGGTTCCCGCATTCACACCTCGCGATTCGAGTCTAGCATGCCAGGGAGTCAAAGACTTTGAGCACGCTACCACTGCGACTGCCAGCGGTGGCCAGCCATGCAACACTTCTCGACTGCGTTCAACGTCAATCCCATCTGGTGTCGAGGCTACATCGACACCTTCAAGCAACATGCCTCTCATTCTACCCCAAGAACAAACGCCGAGGAACACCGAAGAAACCGAAGAGCAAGCTCTCATGGCCTACAGACGAAGATCATCATGCTATAGAGCAATGAACACACCAACAACCATCTCAGAACCATCAACATTCTTAATCGAGCTCTGGTTCAAGTCCGTCTGCGGTTCCTGGGCAGCATATGACTCACCAACCAATCCCTTTCGCCGCTTGGGGTCATCTCTCTGGGGCTCTTCGAGGCCTTTATTCTACTCGCTTCAGAGCATGGCCGCTGCTTCTCTTACGCGACGACAGCCCCAGATACAAGAAATCGCAGCCTCAGCGCCGCGAATAGCGACCGAGGCGATAATCGGAGAGCTCAAGGACCTTTTCGCGTCGCCGAATAGCGTGACTACGATCCCTCACGCGCTTATCATATCGCTGTTCTGCCTGAGCTCATCGCTCTGCTGGATGGACCATAAACAACTTGGCCTCCAATACTTGCGGCACGTGCGCGTGATACTGGCATTATTGGAAATGCGATCCGAGTACCTCTCCAAACAAGACCAAAGCCTGGTCGGGTTCTTCAAAGAGTGCCTTATTTACGAAGAATCCGTTCGCAGTATTGTGACAAGCACCATAGACGACATTAGCACGCTATCGGAATGGACACCAGCGACGTATCCGCCATATGACTTTGTTCTTCATCCTTGGACTGGAGTACCACCGAAAATAATCGCATTGTTCGGAAAGTCAATGTCGCTGTGTCGCAGATCCCGGGATACATGGCGCAACTGCACTGCACCGACCTACGAGGTTATGTGGCAGACAATGATCGACATTAACGAGGCGCAAATGCTCGAAGAAACGCTGTTATCAGTCCAAGTACCGAAGCTTATCAGCGACGTGGCAGATGTCTACACGAACAAGGGCCAAATCAATCTCGACTTGCACCACGCCGCAGAGGTTTTTCGACTCTGCTCATTATTGCAGCTGTACCAAACATTTCCAGACTTAGTGTCCAGACGCCTTCCGGAGAGAATCAATGGAAGTGTAACACAAGTTACATGGCCCACATCACTCGCTCTTCACATCACAGGCCTGTTGGCCAACATCCCTGCTACGTCGATCCGCTGTCTGCAGCCCTTGCTATGTCTCGGAGTCGGCTCAGGATTGCGGTGTAAGACGGTCTGCGCTGAGGAAAAGCCACCGCAATTAGAGCTCCTAGACGCCACTGCAGAAGAGTGTTTGCTCACCGGTGAGGAGCCTAACCAGAAACATTTCACGGATGTAAATTTGGCGCGTGAGTTTATTATCGAGCGGCTCAAAGGGTTTGGAAATGGGCCGGCTGCAGGGCCGATTGTGGTGTTGCGGGAGTTGCTACAAGCTGTGTGGTCTTATTATGATTGTGAAACAGTGCCAGGGTCGATTCATTGGCTTGATATTATGGACGATTTAAAGTACGAGACTGTTTTTGGTTAGATTTACGGCCAAACATAGCCTTGTGTTTATTTGCTTAGTTGATACCCAATTCTAATAACAAGTCCTTCTTGTCTGTCTGTCTCAGTCCTATCATGCACGGCACATCACTCCCAGATCCCTGTGATGGTCAATCGAACTTCCCGTCTTGGCAGCCACATTCCGTCTCAGCGCACCCACCATCAGAGACAGTCTCAGTCCCACCAGGAATCTTCTTATCTCGGCCTTGTCTTGACCATTCCTTATCAGGGCTGAGTTACCGCAACGACCCAATAGATTGGTCGCGCGCGGGGTAGCCCTCCTCCCATGATAGCTACAACGCACTAACACATTCTAGGCAAAAATGTCCCGGCTAGAATCTGGGGAAGGGTGTTGCTCGTGATATCACTGTGTAGGCGTCACGAAAGGTTAATTTAGATAAGGGTGTGCTTTATATACAATGCTACTGTCGCACGTTACATGTCTTCGAATCCCAACCCAGAGATCCTTTCTGTTTCATTGTAGCAATTGCTGGAAACCGAAACCGCCAATATGAATACCGCTTCGGAGAAAGGTGCTTCTGACAAGGGGAGTGATCATGAGCAGGCAAAGAACTATGATCATGCTGTTGGTGATGCTGGTGATGCTGCGGACTTGACGGCACTGGGTTACAAGCCTGAACTCCAGCGCAACCGATCAATGTTTACACTTCTTTTCCAATCGTTAGCAATTGCTGCTGTAAGTTACCTCCCCTCTTGTATCAGTTTCAGTTGTTAACTGGCGACAGATCCCCTATGGTTTCGGCGCACCGCTCATCAACTCCGTCTACGGCGGTGGCCAACTAAGCATGTTTCTCGGCTGGATCATCGTCTGTATTCTCGATGAATGCATCGCCATTTCTCTAGGCGAACTCGCTGCCCGCTGGCCTACATCCGCTGGTCCTTACTACTGGTCTTTCCAGATCGCGTCGCCAAAGTACAGAACTGTCCTCTCCTTCATCACCGGCTGGACATGGCTTGTTGGAAATTGGACCATTACGTTATCCGTCAACTTTGGTTTTGCTTCCTTGCTTGCTGGAGGTGTTAGTATCTTCCTGCCCGAGTACGACTGGCAGCCTTGGAAGCTTGTCTTGATCTTCTACGGACTTTGCGTCTTGACATTCTTCATCGTCGCGTTTGGCAACAAATTCCTTCCGACCGTGGATACGTTCTGTGCAGCTTTCACGGCTATCACGATCTTCATCGTCTGTGTCTGTCTTTCAACTGAAGCGAAGGATGGTAGACACTCGGCAAGTTACACACTTGTAAGTACAGATACTCCCGACGAACCAAGTAAAGACTAATCATTCCAGGGCAACTTTGATCCTAACCTATCTGGCTGGGGAAACTTTGGTTTCTGGATTGGAGCTTTACCATCCGCTTATACCTTCTCTGCTCTTGGCATGATTACCTCCATGGCTGAGGAATGCGGTGATGTTACGATCAAGCTCCCCAGAGCTATCGCTCTCTGTGTACCCGTTGGTTGCATTGCGGGTTTATTCTTCGTAAGTCATCCCTCGTCTCATTTTAACACTATTCCGCTAATAATTATTAGATCATTCCTATCTGTGCAACCCTTCCCCCTCTAGAAGTCCTTCTTGAAGCACCACTAGGCCAAGTCCTCCCCATGATCTTCTACCGTGTCATGGGCACAAAAGCCGGCGGAATTGCCCTGACCGCTCTGGTCCTCATCATCACACTCTTCTGCTCCATCTCCATCACCGTCGCCGCCTCACGAACAACATGGGCCTTTGCACGAGACGAAGCCATTCCTCTCTCAAAGGTCTGGTCCAAAGTCAGCAAACGACACAACACACCGGTCATGGCCCTTCTGCTCACAACCATCATCGAAATGCTTCTTGGTCTCATCTACCTCGGTTCAAGCTCTGCATTCAACGCTTTCATCTCTGTAGGCGTCATTGGACTTGCTAGCTCGTACGGCATTCCTATCCTACTATCCCTGCTTACACGCCGCGCTGGTGTCAACACAGCACCCTGGACTTTCGGCAAGCAGTTTGGCTGGGTCATCAACGTGCTCGCTTTGGTTTGGATCTGCTTCGAGATGATTATATTCTGCATGCCAGTGGCAATCCCTGTCACTGCTGTCACCATGAACTATGCTGTTGTTGTGTTCCTTGGGTTCATGGCGATTTCGGCAGTTTGGTATGTTGTACATGCGAGACATGTGTATAAGGGACCCCCAGAGTCCGATGGTATTAGCAAGTAGTTGGGAGTACGGCTTCGCTTTTCCTTTTACAACGGGCATAATGACTCGTTATTTTGTATATCCTACCAATAGTAATGTCACAGCGAGAGCAAAACAACTGGCTTTCAACAATATGTCAATTAGTCTCAACCTCCTTGACTACTATTCAAGTTCTAAAAACATACATTGTAGCGTTCTTGTCGAAGTGTCCGTCGCTTTGGATCTCATTATTCTATGCCTTCTATGTTGCTCGCTATTATACGATTGCAGGGACCATGCTCCTATAGACTCCCATATCCCCGATGGATTCTTTGTACTTATCGAATCTGATCAGCCCTCGCAAGATACTCAGGCGTATACCTCCCACTCTCTCCCCTCCCACTAAACTCCTCCATATCGCCTTCCTGAACATCGGCCAAGTACCTATCAAACTTATCTGCAACATCAATCGCCCTCTTCAAATGCGCAAACGTCATTTTCTTCCTCTTATACTTGGCCAACTGTCGTCCCGTCGTGATCGAGTTACGAATCTGTCGTCCATTCATGGGATACTTCGCCAACTCTTCCAGATACAACTCAATGTCATCAAAATCGATACTTTCCTCCTCGCCGAGACTCTTCAGTCTGGCCAGGAAATTCTTCCAAATTTGCTTCCGTTGGTAGTCCTTCAACTTTTCGTAACGCAACGCCAACTGAATTCGGGACTTGAAGGCTTCATCAAATGTCCCTACTCGATTGGTTGTCAAGATGAGAATACCCTCGTAGTACTCTAAAGCTCGAAGAAATACGGACACCAACGCATTTCTCTTCAAATCTTGCAAAGTACGCTGTTCAAGAAAGACCTCCGCTTCATCAAGAAGCACAACGCAGTCCCAAACCTTGCCTAGATGGAAAACAGATTCGAGATACTTCTCCACGTCTGCAGGCTCAGTGCCAATGTCTCCGCACGTAACTGGATATAAAGGCTTCTTGGCAATTTCGGCCACCGACTCCGCTGTAAATGTCTTCCCTGTTCCTGGGGATCCGTGAAGCAGCATGATCAGGCCGCTTCCTTTGCTTTCGATAAGATCCGTGTTCTTCTCGGCATCAAGTTGGTTAGTCACCAAAGCGAGCACTAGCTCCTTCATCGCTTCGTCAGCGACCAGGCTTTTGAAAGCCTCTTTGTTCCAAGAGACGTCTCTAATTCTATCGACTTCGAGATCCACTGTATAATCGTTAGTACCAAAGAGCCACGAGTTAGATGCTAGTCAAAAGTCTTACCCCATTTCTTCCGTCGCAAGTCAAATCCTGGGATCAATTTCGGGAACAGGTAAATCTCAGGCTCCTCTGGCTCACTTCCATCCTTTGGCAAGTTCGGCTTTCGCATGGACATGTAACCTTCTTGTCTCATGTAGCTGCTTCCTGGATGAAGTTCCTTGTAGGTATCAAAGTCTACCATGAACCTTTGTCCCTGCTAGACTTCAGTACGATGCCTCAAGTTGATGGGATTCACTGACCGCTTGTATCCTATCGGAGTCACTCCCTTCGTATGAGATGAGTGTTTTTTCACGTAACTTCCAAAACCTCTTGCCTCGCTGGCGTAATAGTTCTTTTACCTTAGGTTTCGCATATGATAACGGTATCACGTTAAGGTCTGTAATATTAATCTCTCCACCTCTGTACTTAGGTGGAAACTCAATAATAAGTTCCTTGTCAACTGCAAAGAACTTCCCTGCATATCCATATGAGCGTGTTTCTACGAGCCAGGAATGTGTCCACTGTTTCTCTGGGTCCTTATCCGAATCTTCTGTCTTCTTTTTCTCCTTGTAAGGAGTTGGTCTAGTTGTCGCCACACGGCCGCTATACTTTCCATTCTTCTCCGCCACAAGTGTGTCTCCTGGGCGCATCAAAAACTCAATGGAGTCGCTGGAGACCTTTCCTCTCTTGAACTGATCGTCTATTTGGTCATAAAGCGGTGCAAAGTTGTTTTCGATCCAATCGATTAATAGTCCAACCAATTGAGCATGTCTCTCTGACAAGGCCTCGATTTTGAAGCTAGTTCGGCAGTGATACCACCAGAGATGGGGGTCCTTCAAGCTGCCCATCTCGTATACATAGGGGAAGTCGTCGCTGAAGGAAGGAAACTGCTCGAATAGGGCCTCAACTGCCTCAACCATTTCCTCCGTCACAAGAACCACATCTTGACTCGCTGGTTCTGGCTCGGGAAGTGGTTGTTTTGCTCTCTTAGCTGCATTCACCGCGTCGTACTGATGCTCCACTGAATAGTATTGGTAAACAATGAGCGAGGCTCCTTGTTCCTCTGCGTAGTCACCTGGGTCAGTGATAGGAAATCGCCCTCTCAAGTCCACATCGTCGCCGAACACAACCCATTCTGGAGGAGAAAGATAAACCGTTCGGCTTCTCTCATCCATGCTATCATCGTCAGGTTCGACTCTTTCTAGACAATAAAAGAGCTGGACTTTGGGAGGGAGTTCTATAGTAGCAGTCGAAGAATTGTCCGCATCTTGCCGCAGAGTGATGTTTTCTTGTTCCAACTCCCCAACACGCTGCATCAGCGCCTGTAACATGTTCTCGTCGACTAGAATCTGATTGGTTGAAATACTCGTTTTTGTAGTATCGAAAGAGTCTTCAGTTTCCTCCTGTACTTGAGAAAGTACATGAAAATCATTTGTTTCCTCAAAAGTTGATGTATCGGGTTGAAGTTGATGACCAGCAGTACCCATAGCTACTGAATCCAGCTCCAATGGTTTTGGTTGTGTTTCTGATTGGTCTTTGTTGGCTTTGGTAAAGGTTGGGATGCGATAACTTCTGGTCGAGCTGGGACTCCTCCACTGCACTGGCACTGGTACTGGAGATGGTAGGACATAGTTGCCTACGCTGGGTTTCAAGAATCCGTTTGGCGCTATAGGCCCGTTGTCTATGGCTGCAAGCTTATCTCTGTTGCTAGCTCCTATAGCGTCTTCAGAGATGGTGTAATGGGTCTGGGGAGGCTTGATGACGAGTTGCATAGGTGACCGCGGAGGTTCTGGAGGTAAAGTTGTATATTCCTGAGGAGGTGGTGGAGGTGGGGGACTGGTATTAGATTGAAGAAAGGTTTCATTCGCTTGAAATTGTGATGGTAGAGCATGAGAACGCTCCATGGGAGGAGGAGGAGGGGGAGGAATAGGCAACGGTCGGGAGTTCCGTGGATTTCTTGGAAGAACCACTGGGGGAGGCGGTGGTGGAATCCTACCCTTTGGAGCTTTTCTTGGAGGACTCCCCGTCCGGGCATTTGAAGTGACAGGTCTCGGTCTTCTGGGTATTGCCAGCATGGCAGGCCGCGCAAACATCGACCCCTCTCTTCGCAGAAGACGGCTGAGTTGCTTGTGGATGTCCTCTTCCTCGCTATCATCTTTTCCATCCCCCTTATCCTTTCTGTTCTTGGGACCTGGTGATACGCTTCTTGTTGGTGAGTCCATATCGATCTCGCAATACTGTTGATGATATAAAGTGAGGAGGTGTTGAGGTGAGAATGAATCAGGCTGAGGAGTTGAAGGTCAGCCGCAAAAGCGCCTGACCAGGGTGTATGCATGAAGCTGCAGGGTGTGTCATCTTGATTATGCCTCATGAGTACCCAGCCTCTTTTGTTGCCTCCTCCCCTCTTTAGTCGTTGGCCGCTCTAAAGAGCTGAATAATATCCAAGAGAAGAATTCATCATAAAATCTCATCCAAGACTTTCTCTCTAGTTCGATGTCTGTTGACCAGGTCTTTCGGTCATGGTACAAAGGAGATGATGCGAGTAAGCAATTGCTGGCCAATGAAATACTGCGTCAACATGGCTTACTCTGCCAGACAAAACGAACATAGCGCAACAGGCCTTTCAATCGGTCAAAAATCACTGCGAGCAGAGCAACTCTCTCAGTGCTGAAGAAAAAAGGCTATTGGGGAACAAGTCTTCCTTAAGAGATGTTGAAAAAGCGGTTAGCGAAGCATTCTCAAAGTATGAGGCTAAGAACGAAGCTTCAAAAACACGAAAATGGCTTCAAAGGGCATCAGAGTCGATTTGCCACTATGGTCAAGTACTTGATGTTTTCGTGCAACATCACCCCGAATATGTCTCTTTGGCATGGGGACTAATGAAGTTGCTCTTCATGGTGAGTTGAGAAGTCCATCACTGCACCCCTGAGTCTCACCATCAAGTATTAGAGCGTCGTCAACCACGGCGAAACGCTCAAACTGATATCAAAATCACTCTTTGAGGTTTCACAGCGTCTTCCACGCATCGAACATCTATCCGCCTTGTATCCTACCAAGAACATGAAGCTAGCCATCGAGAGCCTCTACTCTTGCATCATGGAGTTCTTACTCATAGCTCACTCATGGTGCAATGAGTCCAAATTTCGACACATTTATCATAGCTTCACAAGACCACATGAGCTGCGCTATAATGACCTCTTACAGAGGGTTGCCACTTGTACTGGTAACATTAACGAACTTGCGACCGTGGGCTCACAAACTGAGCTTCGAGTTATGCACGATACTCAATCGACAAAGTTGAACGAAATAATCATAAGCTTGCAAAACAGTGAGAAGACCAGGCAAGCACAGATTGATGGCCTCAACTGTGCCATCTCAAGATTGGAGATCTCAAGCCGAGATCATGGCCGGAAGCTTGATTTGATCATGCAGTGGCTGGAGGCTTCTGGTTTGACAATCAATGATCTACTGACTAAAATCGAGAGTATGCGTCTCTAGAATCAAGGAGGACTTCTTTTTACTGACACTGATGCAGCGTTTCACTCTATACAGACGAGTGCGCAACTTGATACGAACCAAAAGCTCTCCGCTCTACAATTATCCCAAGCCCTGTCCACCTTCTCTCAGAGCCTTGAAGATCCCATTTGCTTATACAAACACCATCTTTTTCTCCGAAATCGGAGGGCTTCAGGGAGGGGATCAACGGTATCTACCAACGAATTCTGGCTGTCTCCTAAACTCGCAAGATGGGCCTCTTGCCCACATTCTTCCCTTACGATAATCAAAGGCAGCTTCACGACTCGCTGGGCGATTCAAGATTTCGCCGTAGACATCATACAAGCGGTTACTATGATGAACATACCAGCTCTTTGGGTTTTGGGCAGTGCGAATAAGACGAGCCCCAACGCAATGCTTAGCCCTTCAGATTTGGTGAGATATCTGACTTACCAAGCTCTACATATTGAGGGAACAGTTACAACGGAAAAGCAGATGTCGCTGCGTCATTCGCAACTCGAGGAGGCAAAAACCACTCAAGATTGGCTCGGACTCTTCAAACTGGCCATGCAAGATATGGGAGGGCAAATTTATATCATCATTGATCTTGCAACTGTGGGCTCCGATGCGAAAGGTTTGAATCAAGTCAACTGGGTCCGCCAACTAAACGAGATGTTGGTAGAGCTGAGCGATAAAGGGTCGCAAACAAGGGTTAAGATTGTTCTCCTGGTTTATGAGTACAACTGGATGAGCTTGATCCCAAGGGAGATGTATAATCACCTTGTTCCTGTAAAGATATCAGGTGCAAGAGGTTTACAGGGCAAAAGAAGGCGGGCGGCTGTCAATGCACGGATTCTACCAAGCCAGGTAGCAAAGGGGTGACAATTGAACATAATGGGCGTACTATACACATGTATTATGTCTAAAGTATAGTCACTATACCAAAAATGAGTTCAACTAAATTATATACAATAACGAATCTCTCAATAAAAGAATGGTACCGCCCTGCTCATAACCCGTCTCCATTACTGAAGGGAAAAGTCATCGAAAACAAAGTCAGGGAACCCGCTTGTGCACGAGACAGTGACGGACATGGATTCAACAGCTTCAGCCGGCACGAAACTATACTGGAACTGTTGATACTGATAGGCAGTGATCTGGCCATTGAGTTCAAGGGTTTGAGACACTGAACCAAAGACAATCGTGAACGAGCAAGTGCCAGATGAATACGCGGACCCAGCTGACCAGCTGAACTGGAGGTTATATGTCTGACCTGCGGTCAAGGCACTAGCCAGTGGTTTGGTGAGTGTGGCTGATGCCTTGCTAGATGAAAGTTGAACGTATCTAGGCTGGATTAGTAAATTTTTACAGACGGATCTTAGGGCAAAATACTCACAAGAAGTTGTTTCCAGAGTTAGGAGAGGGACCATCGTTTGTACTTCCAGCCTTGATTGTCATTCCATTATTGCCAAACCAAGCATATGTGCTATCGTCAGTCGCTTGGATCTCGAAGCTGGGGTTCTCAATGAGCGCGCCTGTCACAGGATATGCCTCACAGCCACCAACTTTGATGAGAGCAGTGTCATCGACGTAGACCGACCCGAGCTGTGTATTGCCGTTGTTGTAATCGCAAAAGAAGACGATTTGAAGTAATAGGTCACCAGATGGCATGTTGAAGCGAGCGGAATAAAGGGTATAGCCAGTTGACGAAGTTGCCCCGAAATTGATCGAGGCCCATGTAAATGCAATTTGATCGTTGTAGCCGCCATACATGTAGCACTGTCCGCTATCTGGCAAGGTCTTGGGCTTCCAAAAGAAGTGGTAATCGTATATCTCGCCAGCTACGAGATCGCCTGCAGCGATGTTTTGCTCCAGGTAGATGGCATCGCTTCTGGTACCACTAGGGAGAAGTCTGATGGTTGTTAGTTCTCTTGATCTACAGTAAGGAATGTATGTCAACTTACGCCTCCCACTCTCCGGTTCGAGCGTTGGATGCATCATCCACAAACTCTCCCCTGTTGTAGAAAGCCCAAGCCTGTTCTCCATCAACGGGCTCAAAACCAGGGACTTGAACAAGATTCACAGGGCAATTGGGTTCCTCCGGTTGTGCAGGTACAAGGAGCGTAGACCTAGGGGGAGCGTTGGGATCGACGGGCGTAGGATCACACTCATTGACGCCCAGAACCGATGCATCATCGATATTGACTGTAATGCCTGCACCAGGACAAGAGACGCCAATCTCGATAGCCGGGTCTAGGTTATCCGATGAAATGAAACTAGCCGTGTATTTGTGGTATTCAGTGTCAGACGGAAGCGACACTTGCTTTAGTGTGGTGTAGTAGTCGAACGTAGCAAAAACAAAGCACTGTGTGTCAGCCGGTGGGTTAACAACAGAATAGTAGAAACTGATCGTATACTCTGTGTCTGGCACTATATGTATACGCTGTTCCATGCGTCGTTCTTCATTTTCAGGTACAGGTAGGTTGCTTTTTAATTAGCCAAGTACTTCACGAAAGGGACAGTGTTAACATACGCGAAGCCGTCGCCGGTTCGAGCTTGACTAGGGTCATTTTGAATACTACCACCACCCCAGTAGAATCCCCAGACGGTTCCGGAGTCAGACGGCTCAAAGCCAGGCTGTCGGAGCAAGTTGGTGGGCTCAACACAAGCTGAAGTTGTGGTCGTAGGCCCTGACGAAGTTGTAGTTGTAGGCTCAGATGAAGCTGTCGTGGTATCGGCGGTGGTGGATGATTCAACAGTTGTTGTGGGTTCAGTAGAGGCTGAGGTATTAGTAGATACCGAGTTTTCAGCAGTGGTGGTAGGATTGCCTGATGTTGTGGACTCAATGGATGTCGAGGTCTCAGTAGACACAGTAGAATCAACAGAGGTCACAGCATCGCTTGATGTGGCAGAGCTACCAGATATAGTGAGATCGACAGATACAGTAGAACTACCGGGGGTCACAATAGTTGACAGTGTTGAACCCTCTGTAGTTGACGAAATAAGAGTTTCAGTGCTGGACTCAGTTGCAGTTCCAGATGTTGCAGAATCGGTGGCAGTTGTTTCATCAGTGGAGGACGTATGATCTGTTGATGTAGTCGGGATGCTGGTACTTCCTGAGGCGGTAGTTGAGACAATCGAGGCAGACTGGCTCAATGAAGTCCTGCTTGATGGGCGGCACAGACCTGCGTCAACTCCCAAGAGGTTCGCAGCGACATACGCCACTCCGATAGCCTTGAGTGACACCATTTTAAACGAGTGACTATTAAATGAGTGGCTGTCAAAGAATTGACTATTCACAACTTGTGAACAAAGGGATTGTGAAGAATGGCTTGACAGGGGAGCAGCCCTATAAGATATAATTTACATCAGGAACTAGGAGAAAATGTCATTTTAACCGCCAAGTCGCGCCATCAGATACGAGCACGAGTTATGCCCAAATTGTAAACACAAGTCTGATTCGGCTATGAGTTGTTAACTGGTAGCCAGCTGAAGTACATTTCGTTGTTTCCGAAGGATCAATAGTTTTGTGCTGCTAGGCCGACTTGATCTAGCGTAGAGCTGAAGTTGGCTAGAATGATTTGTTAGCTGCTCTGCCTTGCATTTACCCCTGAGCCCTTACTCTTAGCGTCTAGTCAAGAGACTATCGATTTTAATTATAAATCATTGACTTGGCTGCTTTTTGCGTAAATACACCAATAGCTTGATGGGATTGGGGTCAGTTGTGTTGTCAGCAGGATTGTCAGATTCTAGATACTGTTTCGGATAGCCAGCATTGCGACGGTGTGATTGTGATTGATCTCCGCAAAGTTCGTTGATAATAAAAGCCGGGTTGGACAACAAAGGTATTGGTGAGTCGTCTAGGGCTAGATCTTTTGTTGGTAAGTCTTTAATTGACTTACAAGTGGAGTGTACTTGTGAAGCTTAACTCAATGTCTAAAAGAGACACTGGAACTCGACCAGTGTTTAACAATACGGCTTTTGCTGGTATTTAAGAATTTTCTGTTGGTATATGGTTAATGGCTGCTTTTAAAAAGACCTGCATGAGGCCCAATTTAATAAAGATTTACTTCATATGAGAGTTGTAGGAATTTAAAAGCAAAAAAAAAAAAAAACTCAATCTTCTTATATGGTTCAGTTCTGCATTGCCGAGGAAGACGTCTGGGAAAATATCTCAGCACCAGTAAACTTTTCATCACATGCTTATATCGTGTTCACAGTCAAGCTTGCTCCATATCACAGTACTTAGCTACCTTATGCAGGATAACTGCTGCAGCCCTATTAAGTTCGGCGTAGTGACTCAGCCGAGACCAAGGTACGGCATAAAAAAATCAACTCAACAAGCAAACCCGCTAATAATTTATATAATCGCAAACTCACCATGGCTCATCAAACAGATAAACTCCCTTGGGAGTCTCTCGCCTCAGTATTCGAGCTCAAGACCACCAATTCCTGTCAACACAATGCCTATAACTTTCATGCGCGTACCCATGCAGACGACAAAAAGAAACTCGCCAACTTCCTCGACGCCTTCATGCAGAGAATTACCGAGGATGCAATCCGCCAAAGAAAGCAATATCCTTATAAATATTATATCCCCAACGAGAATGATATTATCATATCAGATGAAGTGGCAGCGAAAATTACACCAACAGTTCGTCGTTGGCACCCTGAGGAATATACGCCAGTTGATGAGGATGACCTCGAAACTTTCAAGCAACCTTGTTTAAGAGATGTATGCCCACACACAAAGGATTCCAATAAGTGTGGATGTGCGTTGCCGTTCAAAGAACGTAAGATGGCCGCGTTTCAACGAGCAAAGGTTGAAAACTACTGTTGGGAATTTGAGAAAGACAACGGAGAAGCATTTCAAAATCTTCAAGTCGTTAAGACTTTGCTTCTCCACGGAGAAATGGATCCTGTACTTCGCTCTTGTGCATTTAAAGGCTCTCAACTGTCCGAATGGTGGGAGGAATCTGAATGCGAGTGCCTGCCTTCAACTGTCGGGTGGAACAGGATATGCAAGTATGCCATCAAGATGTATACGATACTCAACATCCTGTATTGCTTCCCCGAATCTTGGGATTACGATGGGGCATCTATTGATGACTACCGCAAGATCAAGGCATATCAGGTCGCAGTCCGATCTTGTACAAAAACAGACCCCCACGACACCATTGCCATGTTCCCGCATTGGGACTTTCTCGGTATTCAGGAGGACCAATTCACATGGCACCCACGTCCCATCGATTTCCCTCGTTGGAAGCACATCATGGAATTGGACGAAGACTATCATAATTTCTGGTTTGATAGTGATGATATCTTTCGGGACGAGTTCATGTTCAAGCTTGGCGATGGGCCTACGGAAGACCCCTGTCAAAAGTCTGAGTATGGTTCCAGTGATGAACACGAAGATGAAGATATCCAGGAGGGGTGTTATAAGCTGTCATTCTTCCCATACGGTCTCATGTCTTATGAAGAATTCCTCAACTTCGAAAACATAGTCGGCTATCAAGCCAACCTGTCAGACATCCCGCACGTCAGATGGATCTTGTGTCAGAAAGGACTTCCAGTTGAGATATCAGGTTGCATTCTTGAATATGCAGATTACACACCAAGAGGAAGTCTACCTCTTTCTGGAAAGCCGCTACATCCTCAATGTAGACAGGAACTGGATCGCTATCTTGAATATTGCTGGCAGCTTATTGTCAGATGCTTCATGCTGGGCTACGAGTTGAAAGAAAAAATGGATATTGATGGTCTTCTTCGGATTGAGGTGAAAAGATGTTTGGTTGAGTTATTCAGGTGTAAGTGTGACGGGGTGTACGAATTACTTGACGACTTTGATACAAAATCCACGGCGAACCCTGAAGTGGAGGAGCACTAGTATGCAGGGCGTCTTCTTTTCAATCATACAACGCATTTATTACAAATGTGACCCGGTTGTTATTGTTCTATGGATAATACAGTGCAAGGACTCGGAGTGAAAATGGGTAGACTGTAAGACAACTGCATCCGCATAACAACCGACGATTATGACAACTACTATTACAGAAATTCCCAAAATTGTATTCCCTTGATTAACAAATGTTTCAGTCATCGTTTGTAAGCATTATCGCAACCTTCACGGTTCTAGGGTATCATCAGTCTACAGGGGTATCAAGGTTCTATAGTTAGTGCGCTTGCGGTTTGAAATTGCACTTGGAAGGGCGATATGATGCTCTTTAGCCGTTTCTCCATCTACAACTTCAAGTCCTCACCTTTCAATAACCTTGATAACGACACAACTTCAGTATGGTAGCTTTTCCCGACGAGATATTGTACCAAATATTCGCCGAGCTCGAGGATTGCATGCCTCTGGAGAAATGGCATATGTATGGAGCTCAATTAGATCATCAGGGCGCATCTGCGCTGCACAACCTCTGTCTAGTCTGTCGCCGATTTCGCCGCCTCGCACAACCTCTACTATATCGCACTATTCTCATTGAAGGGCGCGAGCGTGCAAAATATGTCGAGACCCTACTACTACGAACACTAGTAGAGAACCCGCAGCTGGGGGAAGAAGTTCGAGTCGTCTCCCTAACCGACAACGTCAATTATCCGAAACAAATAGACATATTGGGGAAAGATAGGACCAAAGCGATCATTTCCTCAGCATTGAGGAACTTAGACCATTCGCCTGACCTGAAAAGACGCACTGAAATACTTATCCCTGAATGCGGATTTGCTGCTCTTCTGTTAGCATATATGCCTCATGTGTGGTTTGTCGATTGCACAGCCGATGATCCGAGAACCCCGCTCACATGGCTGTTGAGTTCGCAGCCTGAAGAAGTGCGCTTTAATGATGGATTTGATTACAACAACGTTGAAAACATCGAAGACATTGAAGATCCAGAAGAAGATTGGAGCTTTTCGAATACTACAGTTGAAAACTTTGGCTTTTCGAATCTTACCGAGCTCCGTATCAGGACAGTGGACAATGAGGAATTCATCCAAAACGCTGACATGATCGAACCTCTGCTTCTTAACCCAACGCTCAAGGTACTGCGGACATTCGGGACCGCCTGGTTTGGCGATGGGCTCGCCGACCTCGAATTTCCTCAGCACATAAACTACAACTTGGAGTACTTTGACCTTATGGAGACTTATATTGACGATGAAGGTCTAATGACCATCCTAGAGCGCTGTCCGAAACTCAAAGGAATACATATTCAATTACCAGATGATTTAAGAGAGAGACCTATGGAATACGAGGATGATGATTTTTTCCTCAGCTATCGTAACTATGGGGACGTTCTTCGAGAACATGGTCAATATCTTGAAGAGTTCAGTCTTCACACCTATCATTTTGAAGAGAGCAGCAGTAGCCCCGGCGAAGGAAGAATTGGTTCTCTCAAAGAACTCAAGTCCCTCCGACATCTCAAAGTCAGCAAGGATTTGCTTATCGGAAAACACAAAGATGAAGCGCCGCCTTTGCGATTGATTGAGGTTCTGCCAGAGTCGATTGAGACTCTTTATCTTTATTTGGACAGTGGCCGTACGATTCAGAGTTACTTCGGATATCAAGATGATGTTTATAACCAGGACGTCCATGCATTGCTTCTTGATGGAATGCCTAATCTCCGCGAAATTCGGATGGAGAGGACGTATAGTTCGTACGATAATTTGGTGGATAACTCAGATGAGCATGATGAAGGCTCAGAGGGTTATTATCATACAGATGGGAGTGATAGTCGCTCGGATGATGATGATCATAATCCTCCGGATGAGAAAGGTGACGATTCTAAGGTTGTTTTCAATATGGATATTGATGAGTGGCCGGCTGAGCTACATGTTGATGGCTGGAAGGTGAGCATTGCCAGGGTCCGTCTTTGGGAGATACGTGGAAGGCCAGCATATAAGCGCAAGATTGTTACTCTGACAAGGAAGACATGAACCGACTCTGTTTGGTTCAGGCTCGACATATCAAGGGCGGGACGTTCGGCTTAGACGGTGCATGCAACCTTGTGGCTCAGTTCCTATCAGCTTCAGCCTATCACAAAACACAAGTCATAAATCTCGCTAATCTGATCCTCCTGATCTTTGTTCCCTCCTCAAAGTATTGTGACACAACGATATTGGAGGGAGAAAAGAGCGATCTAGTCAACAACATAAGGCGTGATAAACGTGAACGAATGCATTCGGCTTTCGCTTTAAAGTGCAGATAGTAGCTAATATATTTTACTTGCTGATATCTCCAGATTACAATTATATGTCATGGGTGTACTCTCGTGGTAATATCCATGGCAGATATGATCACTAATACGGAGAGCATTGCGAGATCAAGACTTGCATCAAAGTGGCATGTTATCAAGGTAGCAAGCGGAATTGGAATAAGTGTCGAGCTTAACAAGTCACTTGCGTGAAACCATACTGGTTGTCCCCAAATAATTCTGCATCTTTTATTGGAGCTATTCCCAAATCAACACCACATACATATCGTCCGAACAGCCACAACAACCAACTTGCCTGCCAGGAACTAAATGCGAACCATGAAAATCACCAAGCTACCAACTACCAACATAAAAAGGCAGGGAAATTTCGCTGCAGTCATCATTATCAGCTATGGCAGCCTAGTCCAGCCTGCATCACCACACCCCCTCACCCAACACCTCACCCGCCATTGGTCAACATGGACCAACTGATCAGATACAGTTACATCGAAGCCCGCCTGCTAACCAGTTTCTGCAGCAGATAAAACCACTTGGGGGCCGTGTAGGGCTGTTGGTAAGTCATTGCCGTGAAACAAAAGTGTATCAGCAGATGCCTTTTTTTTACAATGATGGTTGCCGCTTGTGGGACGGGACGGATGTTTCAAAAAGGATGGCATGGCCCCCGAATTTGATTCACTTTTTCTTCTGCACTTTTGTACCTGTGAATAACTTCACTTTCACTTTTGTCTTCAGTTTCAGCATGGGAGTTCCCCACTTTGTGCGCCAAGAGGTGCAGGTCATTACTCAGACTATTTCGCTCCCGACAACCACTTACACCACGCTCGTCACGCTAGGTGTAGTTTCGGCTCCAGCCACGGACCGTCCCGTGGTGACGTCTCAACACAGCGGCGACGGGCTCAGCAGTGCGCAAATCGGCGCAATCATCGGATGCATAGTTGGAGTGTTTGTGCTGGCTTTTATTGTGGTATGTTGCTGTCGACGACCAAGGCCTGTTAAGAAGAGGAGGAGCCGGAGTAGTTATGCGGGCTCTTCGGACGGTTGGTTTGAAGCGATGCCGAATGAGACTTGGACGAGGCCAGTGCCTGTTCCTGTGGCCCGGCCTGTTCCGGTTCAGTATCCGTCGCCTGTTATGCAGAGGGAGCAGATTCCCGGTGGACCCAAGTTTCCGACTTACAGGGCGATCCCTATTCCTAATCCGAGACGGGGAGAGAATCCACCAAGGACATATTGGCGATAGGCCTCTGGGGGGGGTTGTCTGTCAGCAGAAGTCTTATGTTATGAATGAGTTATGACAAGTTTGGAACAGTATAATCGACGGTTGAGATGCATGAGGATGTTCAAGGCATCAGATGGGAGGCGTTCAGAGTCAGCAAGCGAGCGAGTATTTCCCTTACGATTCACGACAACATTAATGAAACAATAATGAACACCACATAGGCAGACATATTCATATAATAAATACACTATTCATCATCATCTCATCATCACTCATCCCATCCCTCCCACCAAACACGCCTCCTACTGCTTAGACAACAACCTTTGTCTTATGGTTACACTTATGCGCATTACTAGCAAGAGTCTTCTTCTTCTGCCACTGCTCAAATCGCGCAGCAACAGCTCTCTTGCTCTTAGGGTTAGGAGTAGTCTTGTCTCGTGGAGGAACGCCCTTGAGGCTAAGAGCGAACTGGGCAGCTGCACGGCCAGCGGTCTTGGTGTTGAGGGTCAGAGCACCCCAGTGGATGTTGTCGATGGTGTCGCATTCCAAGTGGTAGCATGGATCAGTCTCAGCGTCGGCGCCGGTAAAGATACCGGAGGAGGGGATGCCAAGCTCGACGAAGGCGGCGTAGTCGGACGATTCGCCAAACTCCCTGTGGAATTGTAAGTGTGTTTCTTTTGGATGATGGGTATTTGTACTTACTCCCACTCGACGGTCTTGCCCTTCTTCTTCAGCCATGCAGCTAAGATATCTCCGCCAACTCGGTCGGCGGGCTTGCTAGCTTGCACCCAGTACTTTGGCTTGGGAGAACCGATCATGTCATAGTTGAAGTAGAATCGGATTTTGTCGGCTTCCTCCTCGGTGAGCTGCTCACCATAGTAGTAAGATCCAGCAAGGCCACTCCTATCACTTGTGTCAGTCATCAGGTCACCAATAATAGAGAAAAATGTTTGTATACTCACTCTTCGGCACCCCACCAAGCGAATCGGACCTTGTTCTTGTAACCAGTGTACTTGGTAAAGGACTTGGCAATCTCAAGAATACCAGCAGTTCCGCTACCATCGTCGTTGATACCAGGACCAGCTTGGACACTGTCAAGATGAGCACCCATCATGACAACATTGTTGGGGTCACCCTTCTTAGTCTCCGCGATGATATTCCATGTCTCTCGAGTCTCATAAAACGAGTCCACCAGCAAAGTGACCTCGAGCTTCTCGCCACCCTCGATGCGCGTTCTCCAAGCAGTACCGACCTCAAGAGGAATCACACCAACGGGAACGATCAGCTCGAGATTCTCAGCACTGAGAGTCGCACTGGTGATACCCTCGCCGGGTTGGTTGTTGACAAGAAGAACACCACGAGCACCGGCTTTCTTTGCGAGCTTAAGCTTATCTGAGATGGCGCATGAGCCGCGTTTGACGAGAGCGAGTTTATCCTTGGCATCGACACCCTCCCATTGGTCTGCGAAGCATCCAGATCCACGCTCATCGTCAATTGGCACTAGGACAAGAGGAGCGGTCACACCATCGGGAGTAGGTGTGCCGACGTTGTAGATGAGAGTGATGACATAGACATCCTCACCATCGGGACCTCGGACCCAGATGTCCCTTGTCTGCTCGAAAGTGTAGTTGAAGGGCTGGATGTAAGTGTCGAGATGCTTGCCGTATTGGCCCTTGAGCTGCTTGGAGATGTAGTCGACAGATGCCTTGTAGCCTGGGAAGCCAAAGGCTCGGTTGCCGCCGTTCTTCTTGGCGATTGAGTTGAGATCCTCGAGAGTCTTTCGAAGGCTGTAATTGTTAGTTGTGTCTGTGATCAATTGAGTGAGGTCTAACACACTTCGACTTTTTAATGTCGCCCTCAACTTGACTGGGAGTCAACTTCTTGGTAGCCGATACCTCAGAGAAGAGGAGAGCTCCGTAGAGCAAAGTATTGAGAAACTTCATGGTGAGATTCACAAGTAACAATGCCTTTGACCGTGAAGAGAATGTAACCTGAGCTTCCCCAAACAATGCGACAAACCCTTCAATTTATACCAAATAGCTTGTCCATTCGTATAGCTACCTCAATGCAACACCGTTTAAAAGATGCTTACATTCTTCCCCAACTAGCAACGGGTAGACCCATCGGTAGACAATGCAAAAATGGCAGGTCGCAACACTACAAGTCTTGGCATCGACTGGTGCTCACGACCCCATGTCGTAGCGTCGACGATAAACAAGCATGGCAGAGATAAGATCTACGGAGGTGCGGGGGTGAAGCCAGGTCCGGGAGGGTCGTGATAGGTTCGAGCGAGTGGCGGAGGAACTATTGTAAAAGGTTGAGGACTTTTGACGAGCACCTCTGAAGAGAATGAATAGGCCGCTTACTTTTAAGCTAGACTGGGGATGAATGGAGACAATTGACCGAGGATGATGGTGTCTTATCGTTGAGATAGACTAATTGTTCAGTCGAGTTATTCAACATCATGGCGATGAGATGAGCTGACAAACATGAAAGGCTTGGCATGGAGTTATGGTGTCATACAGAAAGAGTTGATGTGCTTTTTTAATTATGATACCACCAGACATAGAATAACAATACACACTTCACGTACAGAATGCTTAGAAAAGATAGATATCGACATTGCACAACAAGGAAGCACTTGTCTGATCTATCTGGGCCTCTTTGTGCTTAACTAAGAAAATATAAGAGATCGCCTGGACTGCATTTAAGCTTAATGCGTAGCTTAACTTCACCGAAAACTATCATGATGCCAATGCTACCGGGTAGCCCAGCGGCTTTCGGTTCTCCCAAAACCGAGCATGATCTTATGACACCTTGACCGCCTTCCAAATCCCGCCCGTGATCCTTCTAGCGCGCATTCTAGAACGGTTTTTAGAGGATACACTCGGCTTTGGCGGGGCACATCAAAGTTTCTGTCATACCCGCTCGCCCCTCTATTACCATTAGCTAACAATGTCTGTCCTGTGGCGTGCTTAAGTCGTCGGTTCTCATACGAGAACTCCTTTTTACTTTCTTCCCTTTCTCTTTATACTCTTATCTTGCTTCTTATTAATTTAGTAAAAATGGCGTCTCAGGTCCCTCACGTTCCACCTCGTGCTGCTACTGTCCTCTCGGCGACAGAGCTCATCGGAAATACCCCTCTTGTTAAACTCAACAAAATCCCCCAGTCGCTGGGCATCCAGTGCGATGTCTACGTTAAGCCCGAGCTTTTCAGCGCTGGAGGCAGTGTTAAGGATAGAATTGCTCTTCGCATGATCGAAGAGGCTGAGAAGAGCGGAAGGATTAAGCCCGGCGACACTCTTATCGAGCCTACCAGTGGAAACACGTAAGATTGCCATCTTGAACTTTTGGAACCAAACTAACTGGATCAGTGGTATCGGCCTTGCTCTCGTCGGAGCTATCAAGGGCTACAAGACGATTATCACACTCCCCGAGAAGATGTCCGCCGAAAAGGTCTCCGTCCTGCGTGCCCTGGGCGCCACCATCATCCGTACTCCTACACAAGCTGCCTGGGACGCTCCCGAGTCTCACATCGGCGTTGCCCGCCGTCTCGAGAAGGAGATCCCCAACGCCCATATTCTTGACCAGTACAGCAACGAGAACAACCCTCTCGCCCACGAGTTCGGTACTGCTGAAGAGATCTGGGAACAGACTGCCGGCAAGATCAACGCTATCGTCGCTGGCGCCGGTACTGGTGGTACCATCACTGGTCTCGCTCGCGGTCTCAAGAAGCATAACAAGGACATCAAGGTCATTGCTGCGGATCCTCACGGCAGTATCCTTGCTCTTCCTGAGCTTCTCAACGAGGAGCATGCCAATGAGTCTTACAAGGTGGAGGGTATCGGATATGATTTCATTCCCGATGTGCTCGATCAGCACATCGTTGATAAGTGGTACAAGACCGATGACCGACAGTCTTTCCACCTTGCTCGACGACTGATCTCCGAGGAGGGTCTTCTCGTCGGTGGAAGTTCCGGCTCTGCTATGGCTGCCATGCTTCTCGCCGTTAAGGAGTACGGCTTCAAGAAGGGAGATGTTGTCGTTGTTGTCTTGCCCGACAGCATCCGAAGCTACCTCTCCAAGTTCGCTGACGACGACTGGCTCGCCGCCAACAACCTTCTTCCCGTTAACGGAGTTGAATCCGCTGTCAACGGAAACAGCCAGAAGAAGACCTCTGATCCTTACGAGGGTGCTACCATCGCCGATCTCCGTCTCAAGCCCGTCACATCTGTCGGTGCCAACTCCTCCTGCTCTGAGGCTATCGAGACCATGCGCGACAAGGGCTTTGATCAGCTCCCCGTCCTTTCCGCCAACGGCAACAAGCTCGTCGGTCTTGTTACACTGGGTAACCTCCTAAGCTACATCTCCCGCGGTCGCGCCACCGCCCAGAGCCCCGTTTCCGACGTCATGTTCGACTTCGCCCGTCTGGACGAAATCGTCACTGATCCTCGCGAATTCGCCTCTCCCATCAACCCCGGCAAGCGCAGACAATTCGTCGAAATCACCAAGGACACACCCCTCACCACACTCAGCAAGTTCTTCGAGTGGAACAGTGCCGCCGTCGTCACCGAGAAGACCCACGACTCCAAGTCTCTGTCCAAGCCGGTTGCTGTGGTCACAAAGGTTGATCTCCTTACATGGATGATCAACAAGAAGCTGTAGAGAGAGAGGAAACCTCGCGAGGGGGGAACGAGTACTCATGTTTTCAACGACATTCACGTCTGGCGTTCCAGGATACCTTAGAGAAAAAGATGGGAATTATTTGGGTGGATGAATTTTTGATAGACTGAATTTTGGCGGTAGACTCAACATCTACATGGCATTTGCAATGGAATCAGCTGCATGAATTAAAAAAATGTCATTAATATAATTGTGTCATCCCTTATGCCCCCCTTTTGTGATGTATTCAAAGTCCTTGGGGTCTTATATCCGTTGTGCGATCCACCACCACCACTTGTCTGCACCAGGGCCATCGCCCGTGACGTTTCCAGGGAGAACATCAACATCAATGTCGAACTCTTGCAGCTGGCTGAAGGTGAACTTGGAGGAACCATACTCGCCAAGCCAAGAATCCTGCTCCTCTGAGCCAATGTCGTCAGATCCGACGCCCGAGTCCAGCAGTCCCTTGCTTCGCGAAGCACGAATTCTCGTCAGCTCAGCTTCCAGGTTGGACTTGACGAGTGTCGATGGCAGGGCGGTAAAGAGATCCATCTTGTTGGCAGCGATAAGAACAGGGATTGCAGCCTTGGCCTTGGCGTTTGTAGCGCGCTTCTGCAAATGAAGCAGCACATCATAGAGGTACGCAGCGGTGGGCGCGAGGACTTCCGGCTCGCCGATAGCAGCAGCATCCACCATAAAGACAACCGCCTTTAGTTTCTCGGTATGATCTAGCTTGCCGATAGGCACGTTTCGCAGCTTTCCATGTCCAGGGGTATCAACGAGCAAAAACTTGGTGTATGTACCATCGTGGGTATCGTGATTGCGGTACGAAGTGTTCTCCGAGTCGGTAGAAGCGTTGAGTTCGACGTCGTGCGAGACTTGGGAAGTGTGCGTCTCGGTGCCTGAAGCGCCGCGCTCAAAGAGTGTGAGAAGTGACGTCTTGCCAGAGTTGGCGGGACCAAGGAGGAGAACGCTGGGGGCAACGGTGTATGTCCTTGACGAAGAGAGGATCAGGTGAAGAATGACAGGAGCACCGATGATGATAAGTGCGCCAATGATGATCGTAGCGAGTGAGGGTGTCATGATGGCCTCGACAGTCTCGATGAAGTTGGCCATGGTGGGAGATGTGCGGCACCAATTGGCGCCTGGAGTCGTCGGAGAAGAGGGCGATGAAACAGAGACGCAAGGGAACAGAGCTCTGAGATGAGTTCTCCACAGCCTCGTTGACGTCGAATGCGCGAGGTGAATGACGCTATTCAGACGGTTCGTTGTCGGTTTGCAAAGCTGTGCGAAATGATATCTGGCCAGCCCACCAGCGGGAAGCTCCTAGACCGGCGTCCCCACATCGGTAATCAGCCTCAGCCTCAGCCACAAACGACAGAATATACGTTGTGTCCAATGAGCGTACACATTGAAATCTTACTGAAACAGAAAGGGGATAAGGGGGAAATGGGACATAATCAGCCACAAAAAGACCCTGTCAATTAAAGGCAATGGAAGTCCCGGTTCCCTAGTGTAGCGCCTGGGAGCCCTCCCCGTAAGGCGAGAAAGAGTAAAGTAAAGGAGTTATTCTTTCAAGATATTATCATACAATGTTCAGATTCTTAAGAATATTTGTATTACATACCAGCTCACTTGTCTTGTACACCGCTTTTTAACTAAAGCGCAGTAATACTCCTAAATAGAAGGATAACAAGAATTGAGTTCTTCTCTCTTAGCACTGAGCTTTCATTGCGGGCGGATTTCCCCATAGGTGCTTAGGGGAGGGTCTAAGCTCAGCCTCTCGGCATCACGGCTTCAAGTAATACGTAGACCTACTCCACGCGCTGCTTCCAAAATTCAGCCAAGACTCAACCAAGCCCAGTTACTTTTTCCCCTTCTTCCATCCTTCACCACTTCTATTTTCTTTATCGCATGTGTACAGTCTGATACCTAGAAGTAATGCTTATGTACGAATAGTCGACTTTCTCAATTACACATCTTTCGTCCAGCAAGTATCGATTGCGTCGACTGGTCCTCCCCGCGTTACAACCAGCCATGGGGAGCACAAGCACCAGCACCTCCGGCCAAACCGCGCCCATTCAGATGACGGCCAAAACGAATGCTGCTACACCAAAGCTGAACAACGAGGTCGAGATGGGCAGTCTACCGGGCGACGCGCAGGCTCAGGAGGAGGATATCATGCAGATCGCCAGAATAGGAGACGTCCCGGCCATGGAGAAGCTTTTCGAGTCGGGAGAGTACGATGCGACCTACCACGACGACGAGGGTATCACGCCCTTACATGTGAGTTCCAAGCGATCTGACGAGTACGCGATGAGAGGAGACGTTGGCTGACCTTTCATACAGTGGGCTGCTATTAACAATCAATATGCGATGTGCAAATTCTTAATCGAACACGGCGCCGAAATCAACAGAAAAGGCGGAGAATCAGTAGCAACACCTCTTCAATGGGCGGCTCAGCGATGCCATTATTATACAGTCAACCTACTCCTCCAGCACGGCGCTGACCCGCTCATCACCGACGCTCAAGGCTACAACACGCTTCACATCTCGACTTTCAACGGCAACGTCCTCCTGATTGTCCTCCTGCTTCACCAGGGAATTCCCGTCGACGTCACCGACACGTTCGGCCACACTGCGCTCATGTGGGCTGCTTACAAGGGCTTCCCTCAATGCGTCGACTTGTTTCTTCGCTGGGGCGCAAGTGTTCATGCGACGGACGAGCAAGGCTTCACAGCGCTGCATTGGGCTCTGGTCAAGGGTAGCCCTGGCTGTATTCTCAAGCTCATCGAGTACGGCGCCGATCGATTTGCAAAGACCCAGACTGGCAAGACTCCTGCTGTGACGGCCAGCGAACTTAACACGGAAGGGGCCTGGCACAGAGCGCTTCGAGAATGTGGTTTTAGTGAGGACGGCCATCCCGCGGTGCCTCCTTGGCCTGGTGCTAGCTATTTCTTGAAGGACAAGAGGGCCTTCGTGACCAGGTTTTTGTTTATCTGGCCGTTTGTCTTGGTTTGGGCAATGCTTATGGCTGTTTCGAGTGCGCCCGTCTATATTGGCGTTCCTCTTGGACTAGCCGTGGTTTATGGTGTTCAATGGGTTGCTCAGCAAGTACTGGAATATGCGCCCCCGGATATGCGACACTTTCACAAGACTCCCTGGCTTACCGGTATCTTTGCTGCCACTCTCTTCCTGACAGGTGTGAACTGGTTGACGACAGTCCTCTTTGCCACAACACTTGGCGCGAAGGAGGGCCACGGCCACAGCTTCCTCAACCTCTTTTTCGCCATCTTCTTCGGTTTCACTGCGTACTTCTACGTCGCAAGCATGAGATACGACCCTGGTTTCGTGCCCAAGATGAACGGAATTGCGGAGCAGAAAGCTGTCATCGATGGACTTCTCTCGCAGTGGAAATACGACGAGACCAACTTTTGTGTTACTTGCATGATACAGACGCCTCTTCGAAGCAAGCACTGCCGCCGGTGTCAACGATGTGTTGCCAAGCATGATCACCATTGTCCTTGGGTTTACAACTGTGTTGGCATCAACAACCACCGACACTTTTTCTTCTACTTGATTTCTCTAACTTTCGGTATCATCTCATACGACTTTTTACTGTACTACTGTAGGTTCGCTTCTAGAGCTGTATACTTGAACATTCGCTAACATTCTTGCAGACTTCGACACCATCAGTGGCAACGCTTCAGACAGCTGCAATGTTCTTAGCCCGAACCTTTGCAAGTTCATCAACGCTGATTCCTATACTGCAATCTTGGCCGTTTGGATTACGCTTCAACTTCTTTGGGTCACCATGCTCTTGTTCACTCAGTTCATTCAGGTTGCTCGTGCTATGACTACGTATGAGAACATGTTTGGAGTTAGAGACGGAACGGCCATCACCGCTCTCACGTCTACTGGCGCGCCTCTCGACCCTAACCACCCGTCTCTTTCCGCGACAACACCCCCTGCTGGTCACCACCACAAGCACAAGGGCGGTATGCTCAAGTCATTGAGCCGCACTCTGGGCGTTGATCCCTTTATTGAGACCATTACGGGCCGAGGTGCCGTTTCCACCAAGAACAAGCGCAAGAAGAAGAACCCCTATAGCAGAGGCTGCATTGCCAACTGCAAGGACTTTTGGTGTGACCCTGCGCCTATTTTCGGCCAAAGAGAAAACGGAGCTGCTGTTCTTGGTGGCGAGAGGGTTGATTACACCGCTATGTACGAAAGCCCTGGCCTGATGCAGTTGACGGGCCGCCGAGAGCGCGGTGGCTATGAAGCAGTTGGCACGGAAGAGGTTTAGACGATGACGAGTTTTGCTTTTGGGAACTGAGGAGTCGTTAATCGGGACACGTTATATGACCGGCGCCAACTATATAGAGATTGGTGGTGAATGACGGGTGAATGATACATTACGACTATATGCGAGTATTAGGACTACAAGAGGAGCAGGGAATAGAGATGTCTTCATTGTGATGGTTCTCCTCTTTTCCTGTTTTCTAGTGGAGAGTGATCAGTTGGGTAGCCGAGGGACAACAGGATATATGACGAGAGAACTGTACACCAGCAGTGGATGTAATGTAATCCTTAGCGGAAAGGGCGTTTAGATCAAGAGACTGCATTTCAGAAGTTTGGGTTTCAGAGCTGTCAGAAGTTATTGTGAGGCCTGCATGATCTGGATGCCATGAGCTATCGTCAAACCAGACCATAGCTCCGGCGTTTATCGGTTGCGAAAAGATCAGATCTTTACTCAAGAAGGCTACAGCGTGTTCGTCAACAATAGAAAAGTTTAAACTAGTCTCCTGCGCGTGTAATATATATCGCGGAAAAACTCCCATCAAGAACCGCGAACACGTTCCCAGTGGCGATTCTCCAGGGTTTGAAACATGATATATCAAGCACGCTCGCACAAACCCCAATCGCAACTCACGACCTCGTTCAAAACCCAATCAAGCCGCCCAAAACCCATCGATCTTGCGGGCCTCCGATCTTATAAGATCGCGCGTACGGTAGTATCAACCTGTAACTCGGTCAGCGAAAATGTAGGTGATATGTGATGTTTTCGGCATCGATAGCAAGGGTTTCCTGGGAAAGGACATTCTTGCGAGGCAGGGGCATGGGGGGAATGTGACTGGTAGCTTTTAGAGGTGGTCAGCATTTTGTAAAACAGGTACTCGGCAGTTGATTTGTGATCTTGCATTGCTGCGGGATCTGGTTTCGTGTTGATTGCGGTAGGATGGTTGTCTATATGAGGTCGGAATAACCACAAAAGGTCCATCATAGCGTAGAGCAGCTATGCTTGAGAAGGATAAGAGTGGAAGTTATTAGTACAAGGTTATTCCCACTTTCTCAACGGTCGCAGGGATAGCGGGCCGCTGTTTCATCAGCACTCGCCCCGGTCCAGAGCATCAAGTTCAGTGAACCTCTTCAGTATAACAGGCCTCAAAATCTCAAAAGACAAAAAGAGGTTCAGAGAGAGTAATATTTGTATCCTCTGTCAGAATCGGATTTTTTATTTTAAGACATTTAGATGAATAAGCAGCAAGCCACCGTTGGTTCCTGCATTGCGACCCTTAACCGAGTTATAAGCATAATTGCTTTTTTCCTCCCAAGCCCCATGGCCTGATTCCTCATTCAGCCTTTTGCCGGCTTGCGTACCCGTATAGAGATGCGAGAAAACTGTGACATATCCGGGCGGGACCGCGAACTTGACTTGTATTGGATTGTATTGTTCATTGTGGTACTCATTGTTACCGGGCCGGGTATAAAGTAGATGATAACTCACTTTACCAAGCGAGGTGTGAAGAACGATGGGGTCTCGAGTCTGTCTCGAGAGAAGCAACAAATTGCTGAAGAATTGAGCTGTAATATTCCTGAATGTAAGAATTAACTCAATGTTAGTACCGGTGAGAGGAAGACGCGGGACTCGTATGTAGAACACATCTGGTTCCTGAATCTTCCCATCTAAGTGGAGATAACTCGGCAACAACGCAAGACGTGCATACGGATACGCATAACCGCAACATCTATGCTTCACGTTCAAACAAACCAAACAAGAAACACGCACGGTATCTCAAGCGACCAATTCATCCATACCAAGAGCCATTCAGCAACAAGTGTGTCAATGCTTAAACCTCAAGACAGGGGTCCTGTAGAAAATTCCCAAAAAAAGCAATATCGCCAACTGCCAGTTATCCAAATTGCGGATCCTATCTGTGGTCTGATGAAATGTCAAGTGCTTCTGATAATTTCTCGTCAAGAGGCTCTTCCGAACATGAAAGTTGTGTTGGTTAAGAGTCTAGATTGTAAGCCACCCGGAGCCTTTTCGTCTTGACTTTCAAAGACGTCCCGATCGATCCCGGAATTTGGTGTTGGTTGTCGTTTACCGAAGATGCACGTTGTGAAAATTGTCGTCTGACTTGGAGATGTATTTTCAGCAATTTGTATTGTATCATGTAAAACCCGTGTGTGCTCGGATGCTAACCCGCTTTCTAAAACTCACAGGGTGTATCACGACAAGATCATTGTCAAAGCACCAAAGAGGAAACATGAGCGAAGACATATCAATCTGGTGATAAGATCAGCAAAAGCTCACCTTGAATAAGAAAAAAAAAAAAAAAGCGTTAGTGGCAGGCATGTAGTAGTATCCTCTGCGTAAGCTTTCTCGGTTGGACATGGCCCGTAGTTGGTAGATCCTCCACAACGTCTTTCAACGGTATATAGATACGGTGGGTATAATGCGTCACAAAATAGCCCTTGCTACACTCATGCCCCTGGCTAACCCACTGGAACTCACGTGAGATGCACGAGAATAGACGTCGACAATTATGCTGTACAACCGTGATTGCAGGCCTCAATATAGAAACTACAAATGCAGTCTTCAACCGGTGAGACGACAAACACCTCAACGGCCTCAACGAATGCTCTCGGACAATAAGACCACTAATATCCCATATTGGTTCTCCATCACAGCCGAAGAGTTCCTCAAATTTTGAAGCCACAAATATATCTTAATCCGGTCAACGGCGAGAAGTGACAAGGGTCCTCTACGAGAACCTCTTGTCTTCCCCACGAGCGGGCCTCGATAATGGGAGGGGGGCCAACTCCGGGTTCCTGAGAGCAAGGGTATATCAGACGCGCTAGAATGAGAACCGCATGAAGAGCGAGAATAAGCAAAAAGTAAAAAAAGAGACGTCTCTAAAAAGTTTGCCTCTGTTTTTCTTTTTTGAAGTCTTACCCATTATGCTATTTTGCTAGTTCAATGAGTCGTCACTTTTTTGCCTATTGTCGAACCATTTTCTCTTGGATATCCCGGCTTATTTACTACAAGAATACAAATTTTGCGAGGACTTGACAGATCTACTGCTTGAGGTTTGGGAAATATCAGATTTTTTGTTGCATTGCAGTGTGGAGCACCTTGTCATCGTTGTTAATTACATGCTGGCTCCTTGGTCAAGATATAAGTCATCTGCATGTCCGCATCACCATGGCGAGTCTGTATTGTGCACGGTCTCTCCTCATCTTGTGACTACTCAGTCTCAACATACTTCTTTTACTCTTATTATGCACTTAATCGCCATGACGCCTCTTCCTCATTCCCATGTTGAGTCTTCGGGTTTTCTCATGGAGCCTCCTGAGGGACAGAGTAGAACTCTGGTTAATCCTCCTACCAGTGCTGGAGGAGTTATTCCCTGTGGTGTTACGACGACGGCAATAGCTTTTATTATTGTTGCTTTGAGAGTTTTTACGAGGAGATATGTGGTTAAGAGTGAGCTGGGTGCTGATGATTGTATGTCTTGTTTGGTCTTGACTTTGGGAAGCAGAACTAACTGTGTTAGACTTGTGCATAGCTGGTCTCTGTTTCTCTTTCATCTTTCTGGGCATCTCATTAACACGTATGTATTCACTCTTCCAATAGTATACACTTATCTAACAAAGATAGTCCTCAACCTTGGTGCTGGAAACCACATGTGGGATATCCCCGTGTCCGAATACGTTCCCAAGTTCTGGCAAACCAGCATCGGAGCCACCCTCACATACGCCGCCAGTATCAGTCTCGCCAAACTATCTGTACTTACCTTTTATCTGCGAATCTCTCCTGATAGACTCGTCCGTCGAGCCGTTCATGTGTTGATGGGCGTTGTCTGCTCATACACTTTCGTCTACATCTGCCTCGTGGTCTTCCGATGCCAGCCTGTATCTTCAGGATGGGACCTCACCATCGACGGCAAGTGCATAAGTATGAATGTTCTTGTTATCTTCTTGGTTATCTGCAGTGTTGTGATCGACTCATTCGTCCTCCTTCTTCCGATTCGAATCGTTCAGCCACTCCAGATTCCTACCCGTCAAAAGATCTCTCTCGCTGTCCTTTTCGCGACCGGAGGCTGCATCATCATAGTTACCATCAGGAGGGCAACAATCACCATTCCCATCTTGGACGCCCCCGACTACACCTGGGCTCTTCCACGACAGCTCATCTTGAGTTTCATCGAGGTCAACACCAGTCTCGTCTGTGTTTCCATTCCTGCACTCAAACCATTCTGCGTGCGATATATCCCTTTCCTCATCCATCCTCGTCTCCGGTCGCAGGAGAAGAGCTCCAAGAAGACGAACTCTCACAGCCAAGAGAAGCGCAAGAGTCACACCCTCGACAACGATTCGTACGAGATGCCTGACAGACGGGACTTTGATGAGAACCCCCAAGACGATGAAGCACGTCTTTTCCCCGTGATACCGGAGAACAACCCCTCTATCGAATCGGATGGAGCAATGGATACAGAAAGCGTTGAGAGCTCAGCCGATCAAGTCCCTCCAGTAGTAGGCAAGCCACAGCCAGCATTGGCCAGTTTCTCAACCAAGCGCAGTCAGAGTGTCAATGGTATCCAAGTTACCCGGGAAACAGTCATTACCTACGGTCCAAAAGATTGATAGAAGGACACTGTAGAAGAGAAGTGAAGGATTTCCTATCTTATAAGCGCCGCGCCGCTCAGCAGAGCATGTTAGAACTCCAAGGATGGTATGATGTCGGCTGAGTCCAACCAGAGAGACGTTCATGGAGATAATAGACACTCAAACAGTGTCAAGAACAGGAGGCGCCGGCTGGTTCGAGCCCGAAAGATCGCACGACGTTGGCATTAATCAAGTATGCGGATGCCAAATAAGGCACGAAAGTATAGACACTAGACCTTAGCAAAGGACTATTTAGAAAACCCGGATCAATCAAAGATAGCCAATTAAAATTTAACTCTTGAGCACAGAAATGGTAACAATGTTCAATTAGCAGTTGGTTCCGTGCATAAACAAGGCTGTTGGTTGTGCTGAGCGTATACATACCAGCTCGTGCTCCGGTACGATTGATTGGACTGTTCCTGAGACCTTTTTGCCATCAATACAACCTTGGCTTTTGAAACCCAGCTGAGGGTATCTGGACTGGCCTTGATTGCCATGGTAATACTTCCATCAAGAACCAACAGCCTCGGTATGTCTAAGACAGATTGAATCGCTACGGAAGACTCGGATCGCGGTAAGTTGGGAGAGGTTCATGTGAATGCATGTGGTGTTTGGCCGACTTCCAACTTTTGCAATGGAGAAAGTTGGTGCATACGAGAAATATGATGTACCTCTTAGTTGTGATGTAAGCCTGCAGAAACTAGTATGCTTGAAGGCCCATTCGGTTGCAGACGCGCTGACGAAATAGAGCGACTAAACTACCAGAATGCAGTGAGGATTTGTTGTCCCCGGTAGACTGATGATTTCAACAGAACAATAGTGACTTATCGATTTGGTTCTGCCTTCACTGTGACAGACTCTAGCTTCTTCCCATTTACGGTATGGCCAAATGAGTGCAAGTTGCTCTCGAGCTTTGCGTATAATCGAACGAATCTGAATATTGATACAGGCCTCAAAGGCAGCCCTTTCTTTCTCGAAAAACATAAACAAGTAACGCCCTTGTATCCCTCAGTAACCAAACATCTCAATACGCCGTCATAAGTCGTGTCATAAGGCGTATCCCATTACATCCACCGTTGTAACACTTTCTCTCAATCCTGACCAGTAATTCAAACTAAAACTTAGGTATACTCTTCCTCGTCTTCGACGGCGTTCCGTTCATTAGGAAGTAGACAGGCAAGAACAACAACGATCCCATAGCGCATAACCAAGTGCTGTAAAGCTGCCAGATGGTCCACAAAAAGGGACCGAGACCAGGGCACAGGAACTGAATGCAGTCGTTGACAGGATACAAATCTTCTTGGCTAGCGATATAGTAACGCGCGCTTTGTCGACGAGGTTTGCTATCCTCCGGCCCTTCATCTTCCGATGATGACTCAGGTGAGAGCTGTGTAAGTTGAAGAACTGAGACGAGCTTCACTGGTGCTTTGTACAGAGGGATAAACCAGATTGCGAATGTCTGACGGATGGAGACATATAGAAGACCGCTCTTTTGATCGAATGCTGTGATGCGTCAGCAACTAATAACATTGATGTAAGGAATTGGGTAACTGACCTGCTGAATCGACCTGCAGGTCAATGTGTGGACTCAGAGTACGATACCAGCGATAGATGGCCAATATCAACTGGATCGACTCCAAACCTCCCGAGAAAGGGATTTGGCCCTTTGATATGGAGGGAACCCGGCAGAACGGGTGTGAAAATGAGGCATTGGGGAGGAAGTACTCTCTCAGAGTTGACTCTTGGACATCAGGGCTTCCTTGAGTGAGCGACTTGATAACGTCGGGAATTTCTTTGGCTATATTCAGTGAGTATATTGAAAGTATTTAGTTATGAGAACAATCTTACCTGGATGCTCCATTTTTCTGGTTGTTGTTCAATTGATCAAATTGAGGAACGTGAGTAGCTTGAAGAGTGGATGATGCTCCAAGTTAATAATTGCACTAAGGTGCCTTTATGAGAGAAAAACAATTGACTGATATAGACAGGGTCTGGAGTAAACAAAACAGCGGGAGGGGGTTGGAATGAAGTGATTTATTCTTGTTTCAGCCATGGATGTCTAACTATCCCGCCCTGACTTGACCTTGAAATCATTTACTCGTCATTGTCTAGTTTCATTTTAGCATGTGAAATATTGACGTCATGTCTCGCTTTCACATGAAAGGCCTCACTCGGAGATTTATACACAACTTGAACCTCCAAATTGCCAACTTAATTGAAACTCAATCTCATTCATTCTTCAATTGGTTTTGTAATTATGGCTTCTCGTCAAGGCCTCGTCAATCCCCTCTTCCACCCTTTGATCTTTCTCTTTCAAATCTTCCAATGGCTTACGGACAAGCTCCTTTCGCCAAAGCCACCTAGTGAAAACGCAAGGCTTGGAAGTAATAGACCTAAAATTGCGGTCATTGGCGCGGGAATCACGGGCGTTACCAGTGCGGCTCATTGTATTGGGCATGGCTTTGATGTTGTTATTTTCGAGGCTGGCTCCAAGGACAACGTTGGCGGTATATGGAGTGTAAGCTAACGTTACGCTGTGATGTTCGAATTGCACATGAAGCTCATATTATACAGAGAGTCAATGAAACTTCTGGACTGCAGATTCATTCATTAATGTATCGCTTCCATCCTTCTGTCCAGTGGGATCGTGGATATCCCGACCGTCAGCAAATTGTTAGCCAAGTCCGACAACTCTGGGAGCGTTACGGTCTCAAAGAAAGGACTCGCTTCAACACAAAAATCGACAAAGTGTATCAAGATGAGCAGGGACGATGGATCGTCAACAATCCCTCGCTCGGACGCTTTGGCGGTGTCATTGCTGCGGTCGGAACTTGTGGCGCACCAAAGATGCCAAAGATCCCGGGCATGGACAACTTCAAAGGTCCTATTTATCACTCTAGTGAACTTACTGGGTATGTCGCTCGCCTTGACTTCTGATGCTGCCCGCTGACCTATGTCTAGAAAAGATGTTAAGGGTAAGAAGATTGCCATCATTGGCGGAGGCGCCTCTGCTGTTGAAGCTCTTGAGTTCGCTTTCACAGAAGATGCTGCAAAAGCGAGTATTCTATCCCGCTCAGACAAGTGGATTATTCCTCGCAACATGATCGTTGACGCGCTTCTGAGCTTCAACATTTTTGGCCATGAGACAGTTCTGTCGTTTATCCCAGAGTTCTTCCTGCGCAAGTTCTTTTACAGAGATCTTGAGAATATCTCACCTGATAAGAGCCAAGGTTTATTTATGGAGACGCCTATGGTCAACTCTGATGTTATGGATAAGCTGCGAGAGGGCAAAGCTGAATGGGTCCGTTGCGACATCGATGAGTTCGTCGAGGACGGAATCCGAGTTAATCGACGTGCCAAGGGTGTGCCGCAGGGTGGTCCTGGCCATGAGGAAATCATCGATGCTGATATCGTTGTCATGGCCACTGGCTTCAAGCGACCTTCTCTGTCTTTCCTCCCCAATGATTGTTTCGAGGAACCTTACCCACCTCCAAACTGGTATCTCCAGACCTTCCCACCTACTCATCCTTCTGTCTCCGCCATCAACTGCACATACGTCAACGCGATCGGCACCGTTGGAAACTGGCACATCGGTATCTACACCAGGATCCTTCTCATGTTCCTCATGGATCCCTTCTCTCGACCCAGTCCGTTCTGGATGCGGCGTTGGATCGACATGACCAAGACACTCAAGCTTGGTAGCCCAACTGGCGCTTTTGACTTCTTTACTTACCTAGAGCTGCTCTGGTGGTTCACCTTCTGTGTTGTTATCAACCCGTTCCGGTGGAAGTGGGCTATCTTTGTGTTCTTTGGTGTAGGCTTTGGGCTTCCGAAGCTGGTGGTTGATCAGGAAGAGAAGTTCACTAACGGTAATGGATATCAGGCTACAGATGAAGGCAGAAGCTTTTAGGGAGGCGTCTGTAGTTTACTTCATCGGGTGTTATAGTCACTGCAGATTAAGGCAGAAGATTTGAGGAGATGGCAAAAAAAAAAAAAAAAAGGTAACCGGAGAGGGAGACAGGGAAAAGATTGACATCGAAGTTCGGCTTCCTTTACGATATAATGATACACTGAATACAAAAGATCAAGGCCATACGCCGTTATCACGTGCCTTCCTGGTATTATAGTATGTTAAAGTAAGACTTGACTCAAAAGAGGCAATGCTTAACACAATTCTATTTCAAGAGTCCGAGTTCCGGCCCGCAGACTTCTTCCCTACGTAATAATCAAGCCTATTTGTCCCAGCTGCCTCATTAAGCTGAACTATTACACTTTGCGGGTCATGCAAGCAAAAGTCCTCAACGTGGGGGAAAGGGATTGAGTTGGGAGATCATCTGGAGAAAACTTGGGGAAGTGAAGCATGCGAAATGAGATGGGATTCTAATTACGTACAGCGGCTACAGATGCGTCTCTTTGTACAAACATGTCTGCCGATTTGAAGCCTACTACCCAGTAATATCACAATGGACTACACATTAGAAGCTCTAATACAGATTATAAAGCGCCTTTCGAATTGTCATTAACAATACCGTCTATACCCGCATCCCACCACGCAGCGTCGATCAACGTCACAGGTATAAGTGACGATGCTTCATGCAACATTCACCACATAAAGTTTAGACTTCTCAATCTCCTCCGCATCCGCCGGCACCTCCTTTCCCTCGGCTCGGCTCCGCGTCTTTCCTTTTCAAATTCAAGGGGCGACAGTCCATCCCAGTTGTATCTTCTGACTCGGTGCCTCCGCTTGAATCCAGGATGATTAGGTAAAATGGACCGACTTTTGAGTAACAGAATCCACAAAAGACGATCAGCTTTTTTTTTTCTCCTCAAGGACCTCTACGAGCTTCCCTAGCCTAATGAATCTTTATTTTACTAAAAGTGACGAGAGTCATTGAGTCGAAGCTCTATAATTGTCATCTTTTAATGAGTAACAGCAATTGAAACGGTTGAGAATGTAAAGAAAAGTCTTATAAAAATCTGATGTTCTTGAGCTACTGACGTTAGCTGATTCGGCTATTACTTGAGCCCCATTTGTTCAGCCAATTAGCAGTCTCTAAAAGAAGCTTTACTTGATCGTTTTTCTAGAAACACCACGGAATGATCCACTTGTACTCCATCATGGATCGTGGAATGGCCCGGTCCTGGCAAACGCTTTTCGTATGACATGCCATAGACTGACAAACTTTTTCTCACGTCTCGCCTCTGGAGATGGGACAATCTAAGCTCCACGTCCGACGTCGGGCTAAAGGGGAGTCATATACCGTGGCCCTACAAAGCCTGCTCAGTCCCGCTTCACTCACTCTCGCATTATCTCACTCTACTGTACTTCATTTTGACGTATCTGAACCTCTTGCGAGTTCATCAAGTAAACTGTCTGAGTGACAATGGGAGACTAATAAGCTACAAACAACAAAAACAATGACCTCCTCCATCACCCCCGCGGCCTCCACCGCCAGCAAAAAGGACAAGCCCCAAGGCCCCCAAGACAACATTCTCTCCTCGCCCATCGCCCAAGATGACGATTCCACCAGCGAGAAAATGGTCGGCGAAGTAACCGAATTCGAAAAGCGCAAGATCCTCGACGGAAAGGCAAAGTTCAGCCGTCTTGGCTGGAAGCGTCTTACCATCGTTCTCATCGTCCAGGCCATCGCGCTCGGCTCGCTCTCAATCCCCGGTGCGTTTGCGACGCTGGGTATGGTCGCGGGCGTTATCTGCTCAATTGGCATTGGCCTCATTGCGATTTACACGTCGTATATTGTCGGGCAGGTCAAGGTCAAGTATCCGCATGTCGAGCATTATCCTGCTGCGGGAGGACTCATGTTTGGACGTTGGGGTGCTGAGGCGTTTGGTGTCATGGTGACGCTTCAGTTGTTGCTTCTTACAGCGTCGCATTGCTTAACGGGGACTATTGCCTTTGCGACGCTGACTGAGAGCAACATCTGCAGTCTTGTCTGGGGCGTTATTTCTGCTGTTCTGCTGCTGCTCCTTGCTGTGCCTCCCAGTTTCGCTGAGGTCGCTATCCTGGGCTATATCGACTTTGCGTCGATTATTGCAGCTATCGGAGTCACCATCATCGCAACCGGCATTCGATCTTCTGATGCGCCTGAACCGGCCAATTGGTCTGCCTGGCCCAAGCCCGATGTCACGTTTGCTCAGGCTTTTATTGCACTATGCAATATCTTCTTCGCCTACAGCTTCTCTATCTCACAGTTCAGCTTCATGGACGAAATGCACACGCCTACCGATTACATGAAGGCTATTTGGACGCTTGGCGGTATCGAAATCGTCATCTATACCCTCACTGGCGCTCTCATCTACTCCTTCGTTGGTGTCGATGTAAAGTCCCCGGCACTTCTGTCCGCAGGCCATACTGTTGCTAAGGTTGCCTTTGGCGTCGCCTTGCCGGTCATTTTCATCAGCGGCTCGATCAACACGACAGTTGCCGTACGCTACATCCACGGTCGCATTTATGAGAATTCGATCGCCAAGTACATCAATACTCCCAAGGGTTGGATCTCTTGGCTTCTCCTCATCAGCATTTTCACCTGGGTTGGCTTCGTTATTGCAGAGGCTATCCCCTTCTTTAGCGACTTGATCGCTATCACCTCGAGTTTGCTGAACTCGGGGTTCACTCTGTACTGGCCCGCTGTCATGTGGTTCATGCTGCTGAGAGAAGGAAGTTGGTGCAGTGGAAAGAACATTTTCTTGAGCATTGTCAACGGCATCATCTTCCTGATGGGCCTTGTCTTTTTAGTTGCCGGAACCTACTCTGCTGTCATCGATATCGTAAGTTGACTCTCACAATCGTTGTTATGTAACATGAACTAACATCTTGGTAGATCGACCAGTATGACCACGGAACTGTTAAGAACGCTTTCACCTGTGCTCCTCTTGGCTAAGACGGTCACAAACGTGGTGAGCAGTCAGACACAGAAGGTGACGGGCATGACTCTAGTCACCAAGATATGGGATACCACATGTCACACATATGTCCATATCCCACCTAATACAACACCAAACCACCACCGTAGGGGCCATGCGTAAACGTAGGCGTGACATGTACTTCGTATACAGACACCAAGTGTCTTCTAAGCTTGCTCGAAACATTCACCACTCAAGGTGGTTGTTAATCGTGTACTGTAGCATGCGACCAAGACCATGGATTCGTCTCTTGCCACAGCAGTTGCACTGCTTCATGTTGCATAACCTGTGACATGAAACATAGCTTCTCGTAGCGCAAAGATCGTGGAATCTGACGTGGGCCTCGGGAGCTCAAAGTCGGTGACCGTACATAGTATAGGAAACTTTCGGTCTTCGTCCTATCTATCGTGTTCTATGGTTCTATATTATATAATATACTCTCTTCATAGCTTAGCCTGCTCAGCCCTCGTCAACTTCCTCAGAGGAGGACCACCTCGGCTACCATCACCCTGCTTCACCATATCCTGTCCAGTTGGAGCTCGAAGCCTCCACTTGTGTCTCAGCTCTTTAGAAGCCTTATTCTCGAAACAGTCAACGACGTACCTCCCCAGAACAGGAAGAAATTTGAAAGCGCTGTAGGATGTCAGTGTATTCTTTCTCACGAGACTCTTCTGGGTTACTCACTGCCCAGCACCGCCTGTGGCCAAGAAAAGGCCCTCACGAACAGGATGATAATCCACGATGAAGTCTCCCTCAGGGGTATCAGAGTACCAACAAAGTCGTGTCCTCAGCCACTCCCGATCTGCAACCTCCGGTACAAGATCTTGCAGGCCCTCACGAAGAGCTTGTAGCGCGTCTTCAGGGAGATAATTGGCAGTAGCGTTATTCTCATCCCGCTTAGGCGATGATACCGTTCGAGTTTGTCCTAGAGGATCTTTCACCTCGACTTCAGTCGCCCATCCATACCCGTGGCGAGCAATCTTGAGAATATGTGTCTTGGGCGTAGGTGGGAAGACAAAGACTCCTGTGCTGAGGTTGATGACGACGGGCATTTCCTTTAGTCTCTCTGCTTCGTCGGGCGTGAGACGGATGAAGCCAACCGGTTGCCCGGAGCCCGATGATGCGTGGCTAATGGGGAGAAGTCTGTTTGACCAAGCTCCTGTGGCAATGATGACTTGTGCGGCTGGGATAGTGTCGCCTGTCGCGACGTTGACGCCAATAACCTTATGTCCACTGTAGTGAAGAGATAAAGCCCTGCCTCTTGAGCCCGTGATGAACGACACACCGGCGAGAGAGCACTCGGTGGCTAGTTGTTGTATACTCGACTCTGCATCAGCCCATCCACCGGTCTTATTGAAGTACGCCTTCTTCCCATCAAGGTGGGCTTGAACAGCAGGGAATTGCTTCCGAATATCGTGAGCATTCTCATACTCTTCCAGTGTTCCACCAAGGGTCTTGTTAGACTCCTTACTCTGCTCAACGAAAGAGTTTCCAGAAGCATCAGTGAGCATCACAAAGCCCGATTGGTGATAATGCTGTGAATATTGACCTGTCCAGCCTTCGAGTGCCTCAGTAGCCATCTTGCCGTAGAAAGGATCAGCGTATTCCACACGAATCACGCGGGAGATATCAACGCTGCTTCCGTCTATCACGGGTGGGAGGTAGCGATCCAAGACTGTGACATTTTGATAGCCTCTCTTCTTGAGTTCAAGGGCCGTTGAAAGACCAAAGACACCGGCGCCAACAATGACGATGGGCTCTTTTTTTGATGCAGGCGTTCTAGATGTCATGTTGAAGACGGAACAAGTGATAAGAGTTATTAAAAGCAGTGATGATCTATGAAATGAAAGAAAGAAACGACCAGTGTCTTATAGAAGACGGGCAACTTGTATAAGTCGATGTCAAAGCCGGAAAATTGGTGTAAAACTCCGTGTCCAGAGCCATTGACCAATCGTGTTTTACGGTCTCGTTACCTCTGGGCACGGAAAACTAACGCGACAATTCTCCGGTCTACGAATCACTAGTAACCTTATCACTAGATCAATTCAAACAATGAGATATACGCAAGTAAAGCTCGGGAAGTCGGTATCTTTTTATTATTTAAAGGTCAATATTACGGCGTAACCCATTTGCTTCTCCAATTGAGTCACGTGGACTTTCCCCAGGTAAAAGGTGGGCACGGAGAATCCGTGTCTTGTCCTATTTATCCAATTTACATCTTGTATATGCTTCTTCGAATGCTTGTCCACCAGCCCCACTATCGATTTCATCATGACAGGTAATTCCGAATCATCCGTCCGAAGGGCGTGTGAGAGTTGTCGGTGAGTCGTACGTTCCTTTGGCCAGGGTCACTTCTGAACGGGCCATAGTCGGAAAAAGACGAGATGTACTGGAGAAAGACCTGTGTGCTCCTTCTGTGAGAGGCTGAATCAGCCTTGTGAATACTTACCGAGGAATCGTGAGACTGTTAAGCGAAGAAGGAGGACATCTAGAGCGTGAGTCGTGCCTTTAGACTGAATGACTTGTCTTATAAGTGAACAGGACGGCGGGGTCGAAGGATCGCGTGCCGAGTGTTGAGAACCGGGGTGATGAGATATACGATCTGCTCCAGTAAGAAGGTGCCGGGATGATTGCAATAGCAGATAACTAATGGGCTGTGTGAAGTCATCCTCAAGCTGCTTCATCTAGCAATGGCTCAGCCTTAACTCCAGATTCATTGCCACGGCAGACCAACACATCGGGATCGTTCGTCGAGAGTGCTTCAAGACGGATGAACAGAGTGACCATTAATGATGAAGTCTCCGTATCTTGGTGAGTACCCCTTCTATGAATCTCTTAGACACTCATGGACTCACAAACACAAGGGTCCCTTCAGCAACAGAAGCAACTCCGTCGCTAGACTCCCTCGACAATGCAGTTGAAGAGTACCGAAGACGGTTGTACTTCCAACCCCTACCCCTCTTTAATCCAGAAGGCCTGCGCGATCGAATCGAAAGATTTCCCATGTTTCTCCAATGGATCTTCCTCGCTCTCGCTCTCTCAAATCTACCCTACGACTCAAGCAGTGCGAAAGAAGCAGACCTGATCCACTCCCATGCAAGATCTGCGCGAGACATGGTACTTCAACTCGCCATGAGAGGAACAGCCCAACTAGAAATCTCACAGGCTTTATGTCTCCTTGCCCTTGGCGACATTCTCGGTACGTATCCCGCTCCCCATTTTCCGTGCAGCATTAACTTGGTTCGTAGAAGGAAGACCAGCCTTAGCTTTGATGACGATAGGAGCAGCTAGCAGACTCGAACTTGTCAGAGGCGCAGGCTACTCTGAATCCCCTCATAGCCCCCAAGGCGATGCTAGTCTCAGATGTTACTGGAGTGTCTTCATTCTTGAAAAGGGCTTCGCTCCCCGGTTCACGCTCTTATCGCAAACACACACTAAACCAGAATATCCACGCAGCGCGCGCGAGCCTTCGCCGCCTGCATTTCTTGGTGATGAAGAGTATGCGCCGGACTTGGAAAGCATTCGTGACGACTTGAGAACAGATCCTGGGATAACATCACATGCTGTACGCGCTGTATCGTTTTGTGGTGATGTTATCTCTTATCTTCATGCGCTTCATATTGGAAAGGCTGATAACCCTGCTGATACGAATTCTAACTTTTATCAATTAACGAATACCCTCTACGATCTTGAATCTCGCCTTGGTCACATACACTTCGTTCGAAACGTGGGCTTTTCAGAACGAACAGCAGAGGAATTCGAAAGACATAGAGAGTACTGGGCGCCATGGCTTCTCTTTCAGATCACAGCACACGCCACACAGGCGCTATTGAACCACCCATTTATCCATCTTGTCACCCTCCGCAAAGCCAATCGGCCCTCTCAACCAAGATTGTTCCTTCAACAAACCGTCGACCAAGCTATGTTCCACTCAGCTTGGGTTGCACGATTAGTTCAAACGTGCTTGGATCGTGGATTGATGGTGTATGATCCGTTGATAGGCGATCTTGTTGCTGCGACGGCGACGATACCGTGGCTTTTTCAATATGCGAGGGATGCCAAAGTTTCAGAGACATCGAAGGAGAATTATAGGAAGTGCATTGAGTTTCTAGAGTCGATGCCTGATCCTTCGCCGAGGAGTATACACAAGGTACATTATATCCACCCATCTGGAACACTTGGCTAACAATAGCAGCGTGAACTTCTACATCAATTGCAAACAATGTCGAGCCAAGCGCAGGACAACAACATGATTAGTTTCCAACCTTCCAAGATTTGGCAACTCATTGATTCCGATATCATGGACGCAGTAGCACCGCAACCAACCACTGACGGAACACAGGGCGGTCAGTCTGATGCGTCCAAGACAACTGTTAGTGTACAGACGACTTTTGTTCATCCCGTTGGTGAAAGACGGTCGGATCATAGACAGACGTCGCTGGGTGATTCAATGACAGCCGATATTTACGAGGGGTTGGAGCAGTATTCTCTGGATAGTATATTCTCGCAGCCCATGTTCATCGACCATGCGTGGCTGCATGTATAATGAAGATAATTAGATGGCAGTTCGTTCACTTCTTCAACTGTACGTGTATCTTTCCTGGCTACGACGCCCATCGCTGCACAAACTCATCCTTCTTCACACTCTTCGCCAGCGCCTTCTTGGCCACAACGCCATCCAACTTCTCCTTGACCTTATCCACCTCTTGACTCAACATATCAATCGACCCTTCAAACTCCGGATCAACCATTTTAATCTCCCCATATGGACTCTCAGCCAGCACACTATCCCTTAGAAGCTGAATCGCCAATCTAGCATCATCCAGTCTCGATGTAACACTCGTCTCAAAGCTATCTTGTGCATTGCGCGCCACATCTGTAGTTTTGCTAGATCTTTCAGCAAAAGCCTTGTTCAAAGCGGAGACTTGGTCTTGGATGGAGGCTTCTTCTGCATCTGGTAGTGAAAGCGCGAGATCGCGGAGGAGAGCTTCTATGGCTGGTTCATCGAGGATGCCGGATGAGCGGCGTCGGCTGTTGTTCCCGCGACGATTACCGTCGGTGTTGGCGCGCATGCGAATAGGTGAGGGATTGCGGATCGGAGAAGCGGGCATGGCAGCTCTGATAGACTTTTTCTTCTCGGGGGACAGGGAGGCTGATACTTCTGCTTTTGCTGTGGCGATGATGGATGATGCTGCCGCATTGTGGGACTTGAGTGTTTCTACCCGGTCTGTGAGGAGTGTTATCCTCTCTACGAGGTAGTCGAGACATTCGTTGACCTAGACGAAATTAGCTATGCGATGGTGTGCGGAGAATATGGAACGTACGTAGGCGACTGCTACTGCTGAGCGGTGTATGCTCTGTCCACTCTGAGCTTCTGTTGCCTTTAGTGCTGGTTCCAAATGTTGCTGCTCAGCAGACATTTGTGCAACGGGCAGGATCTCAGAGTACAGCGACTCGAGTTCTTCCTCAAGGGCTTTCACATCGTCTTGAGTTGCTGACTTGACGTCACCTGAGCGCTCTGCTGCGAGGATAGCCTCAAGATAGATTCTGTCCAACCTCGTCCTTAGGGTCTCGACAGTAGTCTTGATCAATCTACAAAAGTTAGCACTAAACAGATCAGCGACAAAGTTCAAGACTTACCGCATACAAGTCTCCCTCAACTTCTCAATCGTCTTCTCCTCCTCGGGATCCTGCTGATCGAGCTCCCATCCAAGCTTCTGCAAACTCGACAGCAGCTTGTCATCAGATTGAAACACCGTATCAACCGTCTTCTTAAGATTCGATCGCGAGTCCTTAGCAATCTGCTCCAGATCTGCAACACGATACTCCAAACTCTGTGCCTCACCATCAACCTACACCACATTAGTAACTTAACTCCATCTCAAACGACACTGGGTTAGTCTGTGTTACCTCAAACACCAATTTCTTCAGCGCATGTTTTGTCTTATTGAGATGCGCCTCTTCAAGGTCCCGACGTTGACGCTCCGCCTCATCTCGTTTCTTGACCATTCTCGCCAGCGCATCACGCTGCTGCTTCAACGTCTCAGTCTGCTTCGATATCATAGCCGTCGACCTATTCAGCGCTTCAATCGCAGCCCTGACATCATCCTCATTCACCGCCTGCACCTCCCCCAAATCATGCAGGTCCGCCAAACGATCGACCTGACCACTCTTATCAAGCGCAGTATACCTAGAACCAAACACCGTCAGCCCATACCAAACACATACACAGAAACACGACGTCACGACTCACAGTGCCAGCTCATCACCCGTGAGGAGATGATCGCTTGCAAGATGCAGATTCGCCCAGTCGACGAACGAAGCGTCTGATAGGGCGCTGTGGACGTCTTCTTTAGAGGCGGGGACGCCGTACGCGCGGGCTGCCTTGAGGAGCAGGGCCTCTGCACGATCCCTGGGGCTGAGATCCATTTTGGACCTGTGGAATAGCGAAGTGGCGTTTTTGAAGTAACCGTGATGGGTGGTACAGCTAACGTTTGTTTCCAGGTTGATGAGTAGCGGTGTTTTGATGACACAAGTTGACTTGGTAGAAGATGATGATGTTGTGAAAAAAGATTTGGTGCCTGAGTGACGATGAATGGAGGTTGGTGTTGTGAGATATTCAGCCTAACGGTGTACTGAGCCTTGAATGAATTTGTCCACTTAAACGGATGTCCTGCTGAAAATGGACAAATCCTCCAAAATGCGACAAATGGTTTCTCAAATCCCGGTCAATTGACTCTCACTTCTGTGCCGTAATACTGTTCTTTGTTGGATGATGTTCAAGATAACCTCTCATCAAATAAAAACAAACGCCCATTGACTGAAAAGACGTTAATAAATGTCGGCCTAAAAGATCCGAGACATTGGGCGGTCAAACACCCCTGGACCCTTGGCGGCACTTTTTTCCAGTGGACGTCCAGCCTGAAGACCAGTGAAGGCGCGGCTAGTGTGCCACAGCACTGGCCACATCTACAGCGCATCTTGCATTGAGCTTGGATATTTTGATGGCCTCTCCTGTAAATGATCATTGGTGAAGAGATACATAGTCTCAAGATCGCAACGGTTGTGCATGCGTTCAGATTGCTTGATGCAGGGGAGATTTGCTGTTAACACACTACGTTTGCTCGAGACACGACAGCATGGATATCTTTCAAAATATTTGACAAGATACTTTATGCAAATCTCTGGAGCGGCTTACAGAAAAAGAAAAAAGTAGAGTAGCAAACACCCAAAAGCCATCATACTCGTCATGTGCATAACTGATACGTCCCCCTCCTCATCCGTTTGACCTCCCGTCCCACGTCCCCCAACATCGTCCCTGTTGTGGCCAAGGAGTTGTGACCATAAAAACAATTCCTTTAGCTCTCAAATCTTACATGTATACCAGCTCCCCATGGGGAATTGATAGTGTTTCAAACCTATTTCTGTCGCCGTCGTGACGTCGCTTGTCAAACAACCCTCGGACCGGGAAACATGGTACAAGATCGGCCAATGTCCTTCAAACGAGACTTGTCGGTACGGTCTTGCTTCAAAGGCCAGTTCCCGTCTTCCCGTTTAATATGCCAAACGGACGCAATCAAGACATCGTATGCAGCCAATCTGGGCAGAGCCTCAGATGTCCAATTCCTCCAGAAATACTCGGTACAAGACCGATCTAGATTGCAGATTTGTCTGATATATCGGGTCCCTACATCATATTTCTAAAAGAAGCTGCAGATATTAACAGATAAAACAATAATTCCCTAAAAACAAACCTGTAGCCGTGAATATGGCGCCATTAGCTGCCGAAAACTCTCTGCCAGTGCAAACCTCCACCCGGCTTGGCCTTGTCACTGTCAACTCCTTGCCCCCATTCACCCTTTTCCAGATTCCTCTTTTCCCCTTTCAACGCTTCTTGCTTGGCCCTCGAATCCTTCTTAAACATCCCACCCTTCCGCAAGTTGCGAAAGGGTGTATCTTCATGTGTAACGCCTCCCAAACCGCCGACCTTGTGCTTCTTCGCTTTCACCAACCTGGCTGTGCTCATCACGAGCAGTTGCACTAGCAGTTGCACCATGACTACCTTTAGGAACAACGTTTCTGAAATCCTCCGCTGTCTCAGACACTCAAATGAAGCTCGCAATCCGCTCCCCTCGAGGCCATCATGGATCGCCTCCCCACAATCACTGTTTCAAGCAGCCCGAGACATGTCGCTATCAGATCTTTGGAGGAGGCGATTCATCACCGTCGCCAGCACTTTGCTGGAATTTGGCTGGGTCGTCGTCATGTACCTCATGAGCGAGTTGATCATATGGGGTTTTAGCCGCGCGTTGGCTCCTGTTCACCTCGAGTTCTTCTCCTCCATTTTTGGGATGGCTCTGACCTTTGGCTTCATGGCTGCGGTCCACGTTTGCTTTGCTGATGTGGATGATGCGTATAGGCGACACATCAAGTCGAAGGTCCGTGATTTGGTTTCCTCTATTGACAGCACTAATTGTCATCACAGGTGGACTTCATCAACGTTCATCTCGGCTTGGGCTTTCCGATTCCCCTTGTGATGCTCAATCAGAGCGACATTCTCAGTGGCCGCGATATCGGCTGCGTCATCAGCAACTTTGGTGTGTTCCCTCGCTAAAACTTCATCGGATGCTGATCTGATTCTCGGCCCAGTGATAACCAACCTTGCTTCATGGGTCATAGTTTTCGCCCTCTCGCTTCTCGTTATGAGCTGTGTGGCACGAATGACTGGTCAAGTTCCCGACGACTTCTGCCTCCCACAGCCCCCGGCAGACATCCCTCCACGGATCGAAACCAGCTGGCTCTCCGACTCAACTCTGGATCAAGGGCAACGTCGCATGTTTGGCCGTCGCGAAAAGGTCGCAAACCAGCCAAATTCTGGATCAGATGAAGCGCCATCTGCAGTTGACAGCCAAAGATCATCCTTTTTTTGCAAAGATCCGATTGAGGTGTCACGAGCTTGGCACTTTTGGACCTCCAAATTTCCAATGATTGCATCATCTCTCGCCATCTTCGTAATCGGTGCTCCAGTCGCTGCCGCCGCCGAAGATGACCGCATCCTTGATGGCTGCGTTCTCTGGTTTGTCTGGGTCTTCACGTTGCGACTCCAACGAGCGCTCAAAACGTCCCGAATTTGTATCGACATGCCGAAGCTCAAGAACACGATCGTCACGCTTATGAATCCTGTCCTGTTCACGACCCTCCTCATGACGGCATATACTCGAGCAAAAGCTGGCGCATATGGCTTTGACAGCATCGACAGAGTGCTGCACGATGTCAGTGGCGGGATACCCCTTTACGTCCTTTGGACATCAATTGCAACAGGAACACCCCTTTCGGATGGACGAAGCCCATGGTTTGGCGCCGGTGACGCTGCACTCTCGATCCTTGAATGCGGAATTCTGATATGGGGCTTTAAACTATACGAATGCCAACGACAGCTCTTTAGCCTTGCTGGTTTCTTGACTATCGTTCTGGCGGTGGCGGCTGCTGCCGGCAATGTCTTTTTGTCGGTCACTATGGGAAGCCTTGTTGGTCTGACTGCGCCTCAAGCATTGTCATTCGCTGCACGAAGTACAACTCTGGCACTTGCCAAACCAGCAATGGAAGCACTTGGCGGAAACCTTGGTGTGAATGCTGCCCTCGTGGTAAGCAATGGCATCCTGGGTCAGCTTGGTTATCCATTCTTGCTCGACAAACTTGGCGTCAAACGAGAAAACAGTGTCTGTCGTTCAAGCGTTAACCTTTTCGATTCCGACGGTAGAGCCTCGCGTATAAGCCTCAAGCCTCTTCTGAGAACAGCTCAGAGAGACTTGCCAACTGGCGATGATCCCTTTACAATCTCGGCTGGTATCACAGTTGGTATCAACGGCGCGGCCATGGGCGTGTCATACCTGTATGAGACTAGAAGTCGCGCAGCTCCGTACGCTGCTCTTGCTATGACAGTATCCGGTGTCATGACGGTGGTGTTCACAACTGTTGAACCTTTCAAAGGTGCTGTGTTGGGTCTGGCCAGCTGAAGAGAGATGGATATAGAATTTCGACAGGATAGACAAGGTAGCGTTCGTGACCTGGTGTTTAGAGTTATATACTTGCTGCGGGGACGGATAGAAAGACAAAGAGCAAGTCCGGTAAAAGCCGGTGGTGGTTGGGTACTGTAGATACTTAAACTGGAAGAATAATGTAGACAATCAAGATTTAAATGAAGCCCAATCTCACTGAAGTATGCGAATCTCATGCGCCGATTCAACCACATATGTGTCACGGGGTCAAACGAGGATATCGACGATAGTGATCGGCGAAGTATTGCGCGAGGACGTCAACGGCACGCTCTGCTTTGTCAATTTACAAAATTTGTCAATTATATACTTTTCAATTTACTCCAGGCTGTACAAGTCAGTAACAAGCTTCGACAGCAGATCTTGGACTTACCGCTCAATCAAGTGAAGGCCGCTAGCTGTCTCCACAATTCCGCTCATCTGGCCAGGCTGGAGGCCAAAAGAAGCATCTTCAAATTCCTTCTGCATATCTCCCTTGCCAAAGTATCCAAGATCGCCTCGCTTGCGAGCGGAAGAGCAATCGGATTCGGTAAGAGCGAGCTCACCAAGTGTGATACTACCAGACTTGATCTTTTGCTCGTGGTCCTGGATGATCTCCAGAGCCTCTTCCTTAGTACGAGTGATCTCAGCCTGGAGCAATTGTGTTAGTCAGCTGCCAATGCGACTGCTGGGTATCGTGGTTGGGTATGCGCACCTCTCTCCAGCTGCTGGGTCGTCGGCTGTCGCGATGCTTAACTAGCAGATGGGCAGCACGTATCTTGCCCTCAGGAACACCAGGCACGGCGCCTGGACGAGAACCAGCGCTGTGGTTGGTAGCCATATAATGCTTAAGCTTCTCGGTATCGGTGCCGGAGGGAGGTTCCCATCGCGAGAGCTTCTCGGCAGAGTTGAAGTAATAGGGGAGGTTCTTGGAGTTAGAGTGTCGGACTTCCCAGCCCGGAGGAAGACCAGTATCAGCCTGGGATGCTCACGTTAGTTGTATTGGAGACTGGAGGCGATTGATGCAGCCAAAAGGGGGCGGCGAGAAGTGTTTGAAGGATCTGCGGAGGTGGTTGAGCCTTGACGATGAGCTGCTTACCATGTTAATATTGTTTGTTGACTTTAAGTGAGTATAAGCGAAAGCAAAAATGAGCTGAGTTCAGCGTTGTCGTCAGGGTATGGGTCGTCAAAAATTGTCGTCTTGAGGGTAAGAAAAGTTGCAGCTTGAGAGATGTGCGATGGGGAGTGATGAGATGGATGGGCTACCAGTTAAGGTATGGTAAGCTGGAGCTGATGGAGATGGGTCCTCCCGTCTTCGCTCAACTCAACTGGAACAATGACGTGCCGTACAACATCAGGAGCAACGGACCCCCGCGCGCGGTTGCCATGCGGCGTTGCTGTGGTGGGCGGGGTTTGACGCGGGGTGGCCCTTCCTTCTTTCAGTGGGTGGGTGAGCAACCCTCGGCCATGATAGGCCTAAGGACTCGAAGCGTTGCAGCGACTCAACCTCTAACAAGCGCCTCAATACGCCCTTACCTCTCTCAACGAGGGATATATCAGTAGTCAAGCATGCTCACTGGCTTTAGATCATGGGGTCAGTCTTCGTGCATGCTTAATCAAGGGGTTACATGTCACCAGACTTTCGGCACCGTTGAGCTGAAAGCACATCACCTCTTTGGGGACCTTTCGAGCCAATGAACTCTGAAGATGCATCAATTTACAGAAATAGAACTTGGACGGCAATCATAAGCTTGATAAAAGCGAAGATGCCAACGAGGGGTATCGGAAGGTTTGTCTATCGGAGTCTTTCTACAAGCTTCTCCGCGATCCCTCCCTTAACGTAGCAGCGCCAAAGGGAAAATGCGGAGGTGCGCTTCCATCCATTCGGAATAACCTGCAGATCTGTCAGTTGCCATTGACCCTAGACCTGGTAAGGATAGTTGAACTTGGAATAATCCGGAGATGCCAGTTACATGGAGTAATTGATAGGCTGGAGGTGTCACAGAAGTGAGAAATCTACCTCGATGATCTTAAGATAAGTCAAGTAAACTAAGGAAATAAGTTAGGGCAAGTTTTGAGTATGCTTTCCTATTCTTTATAATATTCATATCATTCCTGTAAATATTTATAATCCTAATAAGAGCGGCAGGTTAAATGCTATCAATGAGCGTATTCTGGCTACATGTTCTGACACTGGATGCGATTAATGCAAATCAGATCGTCTAGAGGGGTTTTTCGCGATACTTTATCTCTCCGTTCCGATGAAACTTGTCAGTCACTATGTTATAGAGTCTCTCCATATGCATGAGCTTGTTGCTTGCGATCTCATTTTGACTGGAAGATGGAAGCGGGACAACGTCAGGCTAGTACGGCAAGCGACTCTACAAGAATTGGCGCAATTAACTAGGTATCGAACCAATACCATGTTTATGAGTTACAGACTCTTGATGATTAATAGTTCCTGATGTTCTGATCTCATTCTTTGAGTCCAGACTTTAATTTATCCAATTAATGGATTCTCGATTAAAACCAGTGATTGTGTTTTGCATCTGCCATCTCAGTCATTCTCACGAGGAGAGACGACACAAAAAGTCTCTTAATACTGGTTCTGAATGCTAACCGCGGTGTGTAATTAAATCATTATCGTTCGGTGCAAGGCTTATCGAATGTAGCCATGTTTGTAATGCATGGCCAGACTTTCTTAAACCACTTATAATATAGTTTCTCTTGGAAAGCTTGTGGTTGCCTTCGGCAACTGGTATGACCGGCGTTGAAGGCGGAGCTGTGTGACAACACATCCATCATCTCGGTTGGGTTTGTAGGTATGATCTGTTTGCTTACTGAGAAATAACTGCCTACTCAATATGAGTAGGTCAACGCAATCGTCTTGCGATCCAGTTCACGTAAGGCAATAGACATTTTTCGGTTTTATTATACACCCCGTCGATATTCACACGAATCGGTGAATTGCATCGGTTGTCTTCAAACTTCCGATCTGAAAGTCTAATGCAGGCCCGAGAATAGGCCCTCAATTACAGCACATCCTCTTCGGTCAATTACCCATTCCACGTAGTCTACGTAATTTCTACACGTGTACATGTCTGCGGCCTTTTCATGTTGATCGTGTCTCAAGTTCCGCTTTGGTGCGATCGTGATGGTCTCGTGGACCTCACCTAGCCATCCATGTGCCACTTATTGATCACTTGTCAACGCTACGCTGCTTAAAGTGACCGAAAAGCAATGTTCCTGCGTCTTGTTTCTAACACTTAATTCGAGAGGTGTATTTTCACGCATATCTCTTACATGCACGTCACTATAGTTTACTCCTTATTGTGACGGATGTTACATTGTGCCTGATTAACGCAGCAGTGATGATGTGAGCAACGGACTTTGTAGCCTTGCTCTTTCGGACAAAACTCCGTACCTGTTCAGCTGGAATAGAGTCGTCCAATCAAACTTACTTTCAAGGCACTCACCGTGATGTTTTTCATGCACATGTAGGCATTGAGTATTTCTGGCTGCCTCATGATGAGATGACTCTAAGGCATCACCGCCCCATATCAGAGTTGAAGATGAGGACGTGAGTCACCGCCAATAAACCCCCTGTCACTAATGAATCGTCCCCAGTGTCCTGCCTTGCCACTTGTAGCATAAGACCGTGAAATAGAGAGAACGAGTCAGCAATAACAAGGCGCTGCAGAGAATAACTCTCGTTTGTAGACTGCCCACGTGTGACAGTCCACACGAGGTCACTGAAGGATAACGCATTGAATCACTGTTTATTCCCTGCCTTGGTTTGTTCAAGTCACTCGCTGCTCATGCATTCCGTACAAAACTCACCCAACCCCTACAGTGAAGTCTTGTTCTTGTTCTTGTTCTTTTCCTCTGTAATTTCGCTCTCATCCGAGTCTCACGTTTACGAACTCTGAACAACGCCCGCCAATTACAACACTGCATAACCATCAATTTATCGACTGTAAAGCCTCTGAATTGTGGCTGGCTGGCATACCTCTATTAAACCCAACACAGCCCAAGCTCAGGCACCAAACCCAAAAAAAAACCAACACACAACACAAGCAACCAAATTCAGGACTTGCACAGAAAAAGTGGGGCACGAAATAAGCGGAAGCCAAAGCCCCTCCTACTTGAACTATTATTTTCCAGCCCTGTCGTCTTTCATCACTTCTTCCCTTCTTTCTTCTTCAACAGCACGACCTCTCGATAAACGACATCTCACATTCAGAGCTTGAAATATCCGATATTTCAGCTTCAGCTTTCAAGTTTGCTTTTATCATCTACATAAGCAACCAACATTCTGTTCAAATTGGACCACTCATACAACCACAACCCGACCGACCAAATGGCTACCCCCCAGTCCACCACCTCTTACGAGGGCGCCGACGGCGAGAAGAAGCTCGAGCAAATCACATTCCGATTCTGCTCTGAATGCTCCAACATGCTTTATCCAAAGGAGGACGAGGATGCTCACAAGCTTCAGTTTACGTGCCGAACTTGCCAGTACACCGAGGACGCCAAGTCTACCTGCGTCTTCCGCAACGTCCTCAACACCTCGGCCGGTGAGACCGCCGGTGTCACCCAGGATGTTGGCTCCGATCCAACGGTTAGTCATCTTCCACCTGTTCTCTGTTACGGCTGTGGCGGAGTCATCTTGTGCACCTCTTGCGGCCAGCCCGATTGCCAAATGGTCGTCTCCAACGACAAAGTCAGTACGCCCATCACGGGCATGTGCCAGTTCAACTTGCCATGGGAAGATCCTTTTGCCGACTACGACGAGGAGATGATGGACGAGGATTACGACGACAAGTCTGATGACTTCCTCTCCGACGCCAGCGAAGAATTCCTCGAGGAGATTTCCATGAACTGTGAATCATGAACACCCCACCAATCATCCCATCTCACGACGATTATGTAAATGACGACACGACTGGCACGACTACTCTATTCTATCTTGGGCTGACTGGCACATGCTCTGGGCTTCTGGCATCATTATGCGGCGGCGAGCAGCTGGCAGCCGACCGTTCACATGACAAAGTATAAGTTGGAAACAGCAGTTGGAGCACGGGGGTGTCTGGCGTCTTCTTTGGAACCCGCTTGTCATCGCTTAAAGACTGCTGGCTGACTTTATTTCTTTTTTTGCGCGCTGCAGCTCCCGCGATCTACAAAGACCTGCCCTAGTTGCCAGCACACCGAAGCTGTGTTCTTCCAGTCTCAGCAGCGAAGCGCTGAAACCGGCATGGTGAGTTTTTACTCTCGAAGCATGTTTCAGAGATCAATTTACCTAACGCACGCCATGATAGAAACTCTTTTACGTCTGCTGCGAGTGTGGTCACATTTTCACTTAAGCGAAACCTTGTATCGATACCCAGGCAACGAATCGCCGATGCCTAAGTTGTGGAGGATACTCGCATTATCATTTGAATTTGCAAGGCGTTTTAGAAAGGGTTGTGACATGGTTATGTCACCGGCGCCGGGGTTTCAGGAAGTCCAAATTGTATTCTATCAATGATCCTGTATAGACTGCTCAAAGAAGCAAATAGTCTAAAATAGTCTAAGATTTTCGGAGGAGGGCTAAATTCAGGCAAGATGCATCGCAGTCTTGCAATCCAACTTTTTATACATGAAACTTCCCAAGTCATTCATAGTGATTCTGTAATGAGAGCTGAAAGGTGTCTTTATTCTCGTGTCAACGCCCCGCAAATGCCTGATATAGTAATATTCGTAATTGTACAGTATTCCACTCGTACACGGCTGTATGCAGCCAATCCCATTCCCCTGGTCTATCCTGTCTTTTGTAAATAACCACTCATCCTCTATCCACGAACTCCATCGCCAATTCTTTCTTTATGCCTGCATAGGCGCCATTGACAGAATCTTGCTCCACTTCTTGCGCTTCAGCTCGGCGCCAACAGCACCGTTGATACGTGATCCCACAGGGTCTCCAGCCTTGTTCAGCAACACACAAGCGTTGTCGTCGAACTTGACGACTGATCCGTCTCGGCGTTGTGTAGGATAGCGGGTTCGGACGACGACGGCGTGGCGAATATCACCTCGCTTGACCTTGTTGGCGGCAGAGATACCGGCCATACCGCCGGAGGAGCTACCACGCTGCTCCTGAACGACGACGACGACACGGTCACCTGTAGGAAGTTAGATCCTGTTATACTATTCCGATGTAATCGATTGAGGTGTGGTTTCGCATCGTAAGGAAGGGCATCGTACCGATTCGGGCATGTCGTTTTTGGCCGACGACCAAGACGCATTCGACAAGGGCAGCGCCCGAGTTGTCGATACAGTTAAGCATTGTCTACCATGGTCAGTCGATGATAATTAGAAAGGAACAGGAAAGAATTACCTTTAATTGAATCATCTTGACTATGTTCCGCGTGCGGAGGTTCAATACTCAACTCTCACCACTCTAGCTCGGGATATCCTCAAGTCGCCCAACTTGTCGAATTTTTGGACTAACATCACGTGCTAACAGCCACAACTGAAGCCACACTTGTACCATGCAGCGGAACCCCATCTACGCTGAGGATCTAAAGCAGTCAAAAGAACTAGACAAAGAACTCCCTAAATTTAGCATAAACCTACCTAGGCCTTTTTGTCGCTTAGGACCCAGGTCCGGGAGTCTGGAGTTGAGATGTCGTATCGTGCATGATTCCATTGCCTTCACGGCTGCGCATACGAAATAGCATGTCAATACCACATTTCCAACAATAACTGTTTGCTGCAATGAACCCATTGAGAAGACACCATATCCAAAGATACTCTCACTGGAGAGATAATGTTTGAGAGTGATTTCCCTTGGTTTCCCAAGCCTACACAGCCCCACCCGTCGCCTGGCCAATGCCCCAAACCGGCCTCGATCCAGCGACGGATGAACAAAGCAAGCCCCCCTAACCTCGAAAGCACCCGAGCGAGCTACAACCATGTCATTCCACTCCGAGCATCACTTCCCTCCTTCAAGCTCAAGCCTGATTCCTTGAGAGGCACCCTTTCTACGATCTTTTACTCACCCAAGTCTCAGCCTCGTCAGTTGAGTCTTTGTTCCGTCCATTATCGTTCATTACTCAAAGAGACTCACCGATGACGTTGCGGCACAGAGTTAGCTGAAATTGAACAACAACGCTCAGCTCATGCTTTATCTTTGCACCTCTTGCGCATTGCTCTACGAAGATCAGAGAACTTCAATCGCTGCATCGTTTGATATAGCTCTCATACATTGAGCCAAGGATCGACATCTCCGCTCTTTTCTGACTCGGACTTTTATGGTTTCGAGGGACACGTACGCTCTTTTATTTCTTGAACGACAGCTTTACACAGCAGAGCGAGCTTGAGGTGGACTCAAACTAGGCAAAATGCCTCCATCACAAAATGCGGCTACCAAAAAGCCGCGCATGACGTTGGCACAAGTGTCAGCATATGATGACATTCTCACTGATGCCCTGGTTGATCATGTGAGTGGTTTACGGTAAAGCATAGCTTGTGAGGCAATGCGACTCTAACACAAACAGGTCTTTTACTGGACAACAGTTCCCAAAAATCGCACATCATATCACCCCTCCAGAGGTGTGAGGGAGGAGGAAATTACAAAGATATTACAAGAGGAGGTGGTTCTGAAGAAGGACTTGGAAAGTGCTGAGAAGCGATTATTGGCAACCAATGGACTCAAAAGATTTCACAACGGATTGAAGACCGACAAGGAGAAGGAGGATTTTCGACGACATCTCAGGCGATATGTGCAAATTTACCTTCCTGATTGTCCCTGGGAGGTCAGCTCAACAAACCGATACACAATCGTCACTCACGAGGCTGCCGTAACAGCAAGACGACCAATCCGACGCAACGAGGCCATCAAATACTTGTCCGGTGTTCAAGTCATTATCACACCAGAGGAGGAAAAGGCCATCTCATCTCAGAAGAAGGATTTCAGTATTGTTGTGAGCTCACGAAGCAAGTGTACCAGTCTGTTTATGGGGCCTGCCAGATTTGCAAATCACGATTGCGATGCCAACGCCAAACTTATGAGGACGAGCCACGCAGGAATCGAGATTGTGGCAACAAGAGCGATTGAAGCAGGAGAGGAGATTACCGTTACTTATGGAGACAATTATTTCGGCGAGAACAACTGCGAGTGTTTGTGCAAGACATGCGAGGATCTTTTGCGAAATGCTTGGGAACCGGAAGAGGGAACAGTGCCAGTGAAGACGAGCATTGAGCAGGAAAAGTCAGACGGTTACTCATTGCGCCGACGACGAAGAGACGACAGTATATCTGGATCTTCACGGACACCATCAGTTAACCCCGATATGCGACCGCGGATTACAAAAGCCACAAGAGGATCAAAGTTGGCTCGAGATTCATCATCTGCCAGATCTCCCCCAGCTGAGCAAACCAACAGTCGCAAGCGACAGCATGATACTCTCGCAACACCGCCCAAAACACCGGCAAAACGCCAAAAGGTTTCGGCTGAGAAAACTGTAGTTATTATCGACGATTCCCCATCGCGCAGCACATCTGTTTCTGCTAGTGAATCTTCAAGCGCTGCTGTCGAAACAGATGTCACTTCGCCTGAAAAGGAGACTCCAGAGCCTTTAGGCCATACACCATTGAAGGGCAAGGCGAACAACAACGGTAGCCAGGAGACGGGAGTGGCACCAGTTTCGCCGCAGAGTAGTCAAGGTTCACAATCACCACAGCAAAAGGCCGCAGCGGCGAAACACAGGACCCGTGGAAGTGGCCTCGAGAGTATGACTATCCAGGCCATTTTGAACGCTCCTCTCGAATCCGAGGTCGAAAGTGAACCTGAGCCCGAGAAGATCCAGGAAGCGACAGTGGTACCACCGCCAACCGAACCCATTGCAACCAGTATCGAGACTGTAGAGGAGAGTCAGGTGGCTGAGCAGGATCAGCCAAAACGAAAGAAATATCAACGTCGTGTCTACAAGGAAGACACGCCCCCATCGAGAGTGCGAGTGCCGGGAGATTACCTCCTTACACCGCTACTACTATCACAACCTGAGATGGCCTGGATTCAGTGCACCATCTGCGACGGTTATTTTGTACAACAGAACGCATACTTTACACGAGCTTCATGCCCTCGCTGCGAAAGACACTCAAAGCTTTACGGATACATCTGGCCCAAGACAGACAAGGCTGGACCAAACGACAAAGAAGAGAGAATCTTGGATCATCGCACCGTCCATCGGTTCTTGGATCCAGATGATGAACGAAAAGTGAGATGTCGCAAGAGTTTTGGAAACCTCAAGACAGACACAGAAGAAACGGAGGAGCTCGAGCGGGGCCGGAAGCGGCATAGCACATCAGGCTTAATGGGGCGATCGGGTCCATCAACAGAGCAAGACTCAGGCCATCGAAGAAGCGGAAGGCTTCGTCGAGTGAATAGCAGATTGCTTGACCCATGATGAACGTGGAGAAGTGTTGGACATAATTCGGACCGAGCATGTTTTTTTTAAGGGAGCGGGATTTATAATTGTATATGTATTCAACGGCATTGCTAGACCAAGAGGCCTAGTTTAGATAACTGACCCACCATCTGGACAACGTTATTTATTATAAATAAATGTATCAATGCATCGAAGAATCAATGCCCATCGCTTGTGCCGCGATCAATGCCGATTTAAAATTTCGTGTTCTGCATACCGTAGATCTAGAGGTTTCCGAATTTTGACGGCAGAGATTTCTAATCACAACGTCATTGACCCGTAATGAATGTCTATATAAACGGTTATTCCCAGTTCCATCATGAGGTTTTGAAGGACCGTTAAGCACAACACTTTATCTCAACACTCATCATCATGGCTGCATATCTCACCAACCGTATCATCCATCCTCACCACGGCATCCCCGTGTCAAGGCCTGAGACTCCAGCACCAGCCAAGACTGAAAAATGCAGCCAACCCATCGTTAACAAGGCAGCAAAGGGTGTTCCCTTCTTTACCCCCGAGCAGGATCCTCCGCCTGGTCTGGCCATCAAGCCCAGCGATGGAAGACCTGTACCTAGACTTTTCCAACCTCTCAAGATTCGAAATGTGATCATGCAGAACAGAATCTGGGTCAGCCCTATGTGTCAGTACTCTTGTCATGAGGGTTTCATGACGCCTTGGCATATTACGCATTATGGCGGTATGGCTCAGCGTGGTGTAAGTCGGTGTCAAGTAAGTGAGTTGGAAGAATGCTAATGTTCGTAGCCGGGACTTATGATGGTTGAGGCAACTGCCGTTCAAGCTAATGGTCGAATCACACCTGAGTAAGTCGGAACCCCAAGATCTTGATGTTCTGTTCGCTCATGAGAAATAAGGGACGTTGGTATCTGGCTCGATGCTCACGTCGACACTCTCCGTAAAAACGTCGACTTTGCACACAGCCAAAACACAAACATCGGCATTCAACTCGCCCACGCAGGCCGTAAAGCAAGCTGTGTAGCTCCCTGGCTCAGCGCTGGCGCAACAGCCACCGAAGAAGTAAACGGCTGGCCCGACGACGTCGTCGGTCCCAGCGACGAGCCCTTCAACGAAAACATGCCCACGCCCCGAAGCATGACAATCCAGGAAATCGACCAGCTCAAGAAAGACTTTGTCAAAGCCGCCAACCGCGCCGTCACCGCTGGTTTCGACGTGATTGAGCTTCACTTTGCGCATGGGTATCTTGTTAGTTCATTCCTTACGCCAAGTGTGAACAAGAGAACGGATCAGTACGGTGGAAGCTTTGAGAACAGAAGCCGCCTTGCGCTTGAGCTTGTGGAGGAAGTTCGTGCTGTTATTCCCGAGACTATGCCGCTCTTTGTGAGGATTAGTGCGACGGATTGGCTGGATACTAACCCTGAGTACACCGGTCCCAGCTGGACCGTCGACGAAGCCGCCAAACTGGCAACGCTCTTCGCTGAGCGCGGAGTAGATGTAATCGACGTCTCCAGCGGCGGAAACCACCCGCAGCAGAAAGTCCAAGGGGGTCCAGGCTATCAAGCCAAGTTCGCGAAGCACATCAAGAAGGTTGTAGGTGACAAGATGCTTGTTAGTTCAGTGGGCAGTATCAAGACCGGTACGCTTGCAGAGGAGATTATCTCTGGAAAGGAGGATGGCGTTAAGCTGGATCTTATTGCGGCGGGGAGGATGTTTCAGAAGAACCCGGGACTTGTGTGGGCTTGGGCCGATGACTTGGATGTTGAGATCCAGCTTGCGCATCAGATTGGGTGGGGATTTGGGGGGAGGGCTTCGAAGAAGCAGGATCATGTTAAGCTGAGTATTCCTTAGATATTTCGGAGGGAGATTAAAGGGGTTTGTTCAAGGATAGTCGGGTATGGAGTTGAAAATGGATATAGAAGCGTATGATGGACGGCTTGGTAACATTTGAAGGGCGAATGAGGAGCTTGAGAAACTAGGTAACTCTCCCAGACTGAGACCATGATCATTCCCTATCGGCATATTTCTGTTCCAGTAATTCCTTTTCTGACGTCCGACCCTCTTCAACTTGCTTCTCTGTGATCATCGGTCTCTTCTCATCAACCTGTAGCTTCGACATCAGCAGATGTGCCTTCATCGTATTCCAACTCGGCTTACCTCATTTCTTCCATCAGTCGGAGCAGTAAATGCCTTGCTAATATTCGCATACATATCGCTCTTCCACTCGGTCACGCGAGCCTCAAGCCCGATATATAGCGTATAAGCGGGATGCATAATCGTTAATGTAAGTTTCCGCCTGAATTTGATAGGAACCCGGAGCTCGATGAAGAAAGAAATAAACTTGGGAGTTAGGTTGACTTTCACTACCCATGTAAGCGTCAGCAGACCAAGTAAGCACTTTGTCCTTTCTGACTCTCTGACTTTCTGACTTTCTGACAGTATCTAGATGGCCCCCAGCCATGATGGTTGTAGTCTGGGCGTAAGCAGAGTTGGCCAATGGTAGAGTACAGGGTTTGGGGCTGCAACGACCGAAATGTGGTTTTATTACAATTAGCCTGGTAAATTATTTGTTGCGACGTCTCATGGGCTTTGAGGCTAAGATTAATGTACATATGTGGCGGTTCTAGAACTGGGTAGAGGAGAGGATTTGGTGTGGTATACTGAACTTGTTGCGCCTCACACATCACGATGATTTTGGAACGTAAGACCATTTCCATCTCGCGCAAACGTCTGATTAGCTAATTCCTATTAGTTAATAATTTTTAAATACGAATGTCATCAACAAGTTAGAGTCGTTCACCGTCACTTTGCCGTTATATGAATTTCTTTCGTGTTGAGGTATAGAAACACCAGCACAAAAGGTCTGGACTCCCTCAAGACTATAATGGGCCATCCTTGGAAAATATTGCAGAATAATGGTAAAATAGCAGCTTTTTGTGGCTATAAGTTACTCACTGAGATTTCTAAAAATTCGAGACAATATCAATGGCACAATTTGGTGAACTGCTTACACAATGTCTCTATCATTTTCATTGGTCAGGTGAAACCAATAGAGGCCGGTAGTTGCATTCGTCCTCGATGTGCCAACAGGGGAGGGATACCACGGCAATGCAAGCCGATACAGCAATGGTTTTTTATTAGTGAGTATCCAATAATTAAAATAAAGGTATTAATTTGCATTGGCCTTCGTTCCTAAGTGAAGGCTTGATGGTCGATAAGAACTGCATCCAAGTCCAGGGTAAGTATGGTCGATCATCGCCAAGACACAGCTGAGACAAATCGCGGGGGCTAAGGCAAAGATAAGCAATGCCTCGGGTTCCTGGCAGGGCAACCAAGCTAAGCTACAGTGAGCTAAGACCCTCTGTAGCTCCCGGTCCCAGCATCATCACGTCACAACCTTTGTATCACCTGGGCTCCGATCCCAATCCATGTCTCAACCAAAACCCTCCCCTTCCATCCTCCCTCCCTTCTCTCCATCATCATCACCGCAACAAAATGACAACAAAGGGTCTTTGTCTAGTCGCCGCTACGGCTGCCCTCCAGGGCGTATCAGCTCTTCAGATCCCTCTGAATCTCCAAGTCCCCAAGCTCTCTTGGAATCTCTTTGGCGATGATCTTCCCCTCGTTGATACCAAGGAATTGCAGAAGAGCATCAAACCCGAGAATCTCGAGGCTAGAGCAAAGGATTTTTACGAGATTGCAAAGAATGGAGAGGAGGAGTATGGACATCCCACTCGTGTCATCGGCAGTGAAGGTAAGTTCGCCGAAATCGGACTGTTATCATGAATACAATGACTGATTGATTTGCAAAGGCCATCTCGGTACGCTGTCGTACATCCATGCTGAACTCGCCAAGCTGGGCGGATACTACTCCGTCTCCAACCAGCAATTCCCGGCCGTGTCAGGCAATGTCTTTGAGTCGCGTCTCGTCATCGGCGACACTGTTCCCAAGCAGGCATCGCCCATGGGTCTGACTCCTCCGACTAAGAACAAGGAGCCCGTCCACGGAACGCTTGTCCTCGTCGACAACGAAGGCTGCAGCGAGTCCGATTATCCCGAGTCTGTCAAGGGCAACATTGCTCTGATCCTCCGTGGCACGTGCCCCTTTGGAACAAAGTCCGGCAATGCTGGCAAAGCGGGCGCTGTCGCGGCCGTTGTGTACAACTACGAGAAGGACGAGGTTCACGGAACTCTGGGAACCCCTTCGCCTGATCATATTGCTACTTTTGGCCTTGGTGGTGAAGAGGGCAAGGCTGTTGCTAAGAAGCTCAAGGATGGCGAGAAGGTCGATGCTATTGCTTACATTGACGCTGAGGTCAAGACCATTTCCACCACAAACATCATCGCCCAGACTCGTGGTGGAGATCCTGACAATTGTGTTATGCTCGGCGGTCACAGTGACAGTGTCGCCGAAGGACCTGGTATCAACGACGATGGCTCCGGCAGTATCTCTGTGCTTGAGGTCGCTGTCCAACTGACCAAGTACCGGGTCAACAACTGTGTTCGCTTCGCATGGTGGGCCGCCGAGGAAGAAGGTCTTCTCGGATCCGACTACTACGTCTCCGTTCTTCCTGAAGATGAGAACCGCAAGATCCGTCTCTTCATGGACTACGACATGATGGCCAGTCCCAACTTTGCCTACCAGATCTACAACGCCACCAATGCTGAGAACCCCAAGGGTTCAGAGGAGCTTCGTGATCTGTATGTCAACTGGTATGAGGAGCAGGGTCTCAACTATACCTTCATCCCCTTCGATGGCCGCAGTGACTACGATGGTTTCATCCGTGGTGGTATCCCCGCCGGTGGCATCGCTACAGGTGCCGAGGGTGTCAAGACGGAGGACGAAGCCGAGATGTTTGGCGGTGAAGCCGGTGTCTGGTACGATAAGAACTACCACCAAATCGGGGATGATCTGACCAATGTGAATTACACCGCGTGGGAGGTGAATACCAAGGTAAGTCGTACTCAACCAATGTCTTGCTCAGAAACTGTGACACTGACGCTAACACACAACACAGCTCATCGCTCATTCCGTTGCAACATATGCCAAGTCATTCAAAGGTTTCCCCGAGCGAGAGATCGAGACATCTGTTAAGAGCTATTCTGACAAGACTAAGTATCACGGTAGCAAGCTCTTCATCTAAGTACCCTGTATTAAGCTCTACATTTTAGTATCGGTAGCAAGTATAGCATAGCATAGCACAGCACAATGAGTAGGTGATTAATTGATTGTATGGATATCTCTACGTTAAAATTGCAGATGCCTAGCTAAATCAACTCCAAGCTAAAAGAAACAAATAAGCAACAAAAACCATCATTACACGTAATAACCGCTGGTGAAATGCCCGTCTAATCTCCCCAACCGGTCCTGTAGCCAGGCATGGCTTGAAATGCATGCCTCGCACCGTTTCCAACCTAAACACCGACTTTGCAAGTTAAGTTATCATCTACTAGATGATTTCGATAGTTACTGATGATGTTGGTTCTCATCGTGCTGACGCAAGATCAAACGGGGTGCCAACCAAGACACCACCAGTCGGAAGCTCACAGCTTCCAGTCTGCGAGGGAATCATCTCAGTGTAGTACTCAAAGTCATCACGCAGATCCCTCAGCTCAATAGGCAAAATGACCTTGGCCAAAGCCCCCCGAGTGGTGAGCTTGGAGAGGGTTCCGGAGTAGGGGGCGGGTCTGTGCCCCACATTGGCGGGGGTGATCTCGGGGCTGTCGGGGGTCTGGACTCCCGGTCCCGTTGTCTTGGCAGCCGATGATCCGGGGCGACTTGTGGTGTGTCGTAATCGTGAGGACAGGTTGACATTAAATGTGAGCAATCTTGCGACACGATGCGCCAGTTCGTCGCGGCTATTCTTTGCGTCTTTCTCACCCGGGCTTTTTGAGTCAGCTCAGCTGTTCGTCTAGCGGTCCGTGTGCAAGGTCGCTCGCTTACCAGTTAATTATAGTCATCATCATAGCATATGACAGATTATGCCATCTCAACCTCGCACAAAGAGCCTTGATGCGCTTCTCAAATTGCTTAGCGGCCTCTTCGGGAGTCGATCTGTTCGACTCTTCGTCCAGCACACAACATAGCGACGACAGGCGAGTGAAAGCGAGGACGGTATCTGTGAGTGTCGCGACGAGGGTGTCGAGAGAGATCCAGGCTGCGCGGGCAGGGAAGGGGATCTGGTTGTTCTCGATGAGGTTGAGAGTCTTGTAGAAGGCGTGGACAGAGGACCGACACTCCTTGACCTCGCGGAGGAGAATGTTGAGGAGGGCGGTTTCGTGCTGTGGTGAGATGTTGAGATCGCCGAGGATGTCGATGGCTGCGGCGCCGACGTCGAGAAGGCCTGTGATGGCTGTAGTGGTAGGGAGGCCGACGACGGCGGGGTCCATGTCCATGTCGGCCTGCAGAAGGGAAGGCATCTATCGCGGTATCATTCAATGCTGGGCAGGGGATTAGGTAATCAAATCAATTGTCGAAAATGAAATACAATTGACTTGAATTGAATAATGGAGTGAGGCTCTGTGAATGTAATGTATGTATGTATGTGATGTAAAGGGTCCTGAAGTAGACGGGATGGGAAATTCTTGGCAGAGGCTTCTAGGCCCCCTTTGGCTTAAATGCAAGTCTGGAGGCCAAGCCACCTCCAGTTCCAGTCAAACAGTTTGTAAATGGGGGAGCACAAGGACGCGACGAGAGCGACGAGAGAGAGGGGGTGGTCTCCAAAAGCAGGAACCGAAAAAATAATAATGAAAAGCGAGCGAGCGAGGGCAGGGGAAGGAAATAGATGTAGGCCTGGGCTGGGCTGGGCTGGGCTGGGGGTGTAGAGTATTTTTAGGCGATCTAAGGGGAAAATCTGGAAGAGACGGCACCTGCGATTGAGTGAGTGAGTGAGCGCCTGGCTGAGTCTGGAAAAGAGGCGCCGAGTTTCAGCGCTTTCAATAGGCAATAGATGAAGCCGTACTTCCGAGACAGTAACGGGCTTGTCCACTAGCGGGATGAGGTTGAGTGGAGGGTAGGATTGGGGGATAGGCCCTTGTGGATGGGAATTTGTGGTGCCGAGATGCGAGGACACTCTAGATTCTGATACATTGTCAAGTTGCTGATGGACTATGATGGACGGCAAAATATCTACAGACACTACAGATCGGTCTAGTATACTCAGATATTCTTCTCTGTGAGTGCATCCCAAGTAATTCTTGATATGCTCCCTCGTAAATCCCATGCAAAGCATATCAGACTAAAAACTGGGCGTTTAGAAAAGGTGGATGTCGACGTGCCGACTTGCCGGGGTCGATTGGGCGCGATCGGATACCGGCACGGCGCGGTGAGATGATGCTATTTGCCCACTTTTCCATGTATTATTCATTCCTTCGTTCATTCATTCACTCCAGGACTGTCACTGCAACTCTTCTATTCTCTGATATCCTCTGGCTGTCATTTCGACTATCGGCACATATAATTCGCATCGAGTCATGATCTTCACACAGCCGATAATCCGAAATATGCGTGCATTCGCTCGTCTGCTCATTACGTGGCTGAACTAGCATAGCATTCCGCAAACAATAGCTCAAACTCCACAAACTAGCTGACGTACGACAGCATCACACGGCTATTGCCTATAATTCCCATGTCTCTTGTCTTGCGTTTTTCATCATGATCGACCGATACCAATAAACTCAAACGGCTCTGACGGCACATCCGAACCCCTTGAAACATTTTCCCGGTTCTAAGAGACAACTTGTTTATTCTCCGCTGACAGAGCATACAATGCCTGACTAATAGTACAAAAGTTTATTTACTAGTATTCCCGCGTGTTCCTGATTCAAAAGTCAAAACCCCGTTTCACCCGGTTGATGAATTACTAAAACTTGTATTCAGAAATCCCTATTGTAACTACAGTCCACAGTCCAATGCCGTTTCCCGTGCCGTGCCGTCCCATCCATATACACGGCCCGAGCGTCTTCGTGTACTCAACTTGTAAGGCCCGCTTCAACATCATGCCTTGACTTACACGCGTCCACCAGTGGATAACGGCTCCTCTCATCAGCGCTCAGAGACAGGCTGACGAAAGTCGTAATCGGAATCCTCAGAGGTCGGAGTTAGCATGTCAGAATCACTGAAACTTTCATCAACAGGTGTTCCGAGCGGGATACGGTCATTATACACTGGCCTGTTAGGGTCTACAAGTTCCATGATCGTCGTAACTACTCTATCTTCTTCAGAACTGCCCCGAGGTTCGAAATATATGCCTCGTGACAGGTCGATCCGTCTCGGGGGATTCGTTATAAACTCCTCCAAGCTTTGCTCCATTCGATACTCGGTGGTACCTTGCTGTGTTCTACGGAATGACAGCGATGCAATGACTCGCAGATTCGGCGATCCAGTTCGGGGTGCATTGGGATCCTCACCACCAGATGACTCTGGCTCAGTAGTCAAACCTGCAAACTGCAGCGGAAGTGTAGTGTCAGCAAAATCTAGTGGCGTATTATCCGCCAGATTTAGATTCGCATTCTCAATAGTCGGTCTCGGGCCATCCCGTACAAGTGGAGGCTCCTGCGAGTTGTCAACCCGGGTATAATCAACGGGAGAAGTCTCCTCGTGAAGCATGGGGGTTCTCGCGCCATAGTCCGAAAGCAGGGGGCGTTCCGACGCCAGTAATGCCCTCAGGAAGTTGAGGGCGCTGTAGTTGGCATGCTTGTCTTAGCTGGTGATGCGGCATACCCATTCGAGCTCTAGCCCGACATTCGTTGTCCTCCATGAACCAAATGTTCTTCTCCCGATGGGTATCTCCACGCTCATGAACAAAGTCGTAACGTGCAAGCATCATGTCTGTGAATTCATCGTCAACCGCCTTGACAAAAGCACCGACGATGGCCTTTCTTGTAGCAACACTGCCCTTCTTCTCGAGCTTGTCAACAATATGATAGAAAAAGTTCACAAGACCAGGCTCAAGATCATCTAGAGCACCAGGCCACTCACCCTTTTCAACATTATCGTGAAACTCCTCCGTAGCTGTGCAGTCTGGACACAAAAGCCCATGCTCGGCACCCTCAGGCAGAGTTGTAGGCACACCAACCTCTCCTCCGTCGCCGTTCTGGGGAATACAATAAGGAATGGCACATGCCCCGCATCGTCGGCAGAGGAGGGGGGTGCGGCAGACGGGACATGTGGCTTTCCTGGTGTTTCTATCGAATTCATCGCGACATGCGTGGCAGAAAATGTGTCCGCAGATCAAGACTTCACCGTCTCTATCTCCGTTTAAAGCCTCATTGGGGAAGGATCGGACTGAAACTGTGTCGAAGCAGATGGGACACTGAGGGTTAACAGGCTCGTTATCAGCGTTTTTTATTCCGCCGTTCTTGATGGCTCGGTTGATCGTGGGCCAGAAGTGTTCCGGGGAACGCCGAGCAGGGAGTTGAGACATGTTGAAAATGGATCAAAGACTTGCCGGAGAGTTCTCGTATAGGACTTACCGACGAGGCTTTCGTCCGAGGAAGATTTGTGGTGTAAGTAGTCTTGATGGTGATCGGTAGTTAGTAGATTTACCTTTTGTGTGTGGTGGTGATGGGAGGGTGACTCTGGGATGAATCTGAAGATGAAGTTTTTGGGAGTAATCACGATATCCTTTATAATTATATCTGATGCAGCCACTGAAGTGCAAGATGCTCAATATTGACTCCTATTCTGCCGAGTTCTCAATGAACAATGCTCTTGTTGGTGTTCTAATTCTTTGGGTTGTTGTTCAACCTCAAACAGTGAAGCCTTCATTGTGTGAACACCTCTGTCAAGTGAACACTATCACATCTGAATATGACCACAGCGAACAAATACACAAATTCTGAACATCACAAGCGCGCCAATGAGTATCAAATGAATCTATCTTCAATCAGAAAAGTCTATCAAATCACCCTACTTTTCAGCCGCCTTCACCTCCTCCTCTCCCTTCCTCCTCTCAATCGCAATGATCTCCTCCACAGTCTTAGTGCTCACCCCATCCCCAAAGTACCTCTCCGAGAGCTCCACACAGCGGAGGTTGGCGGACAGTTTGTTCATAGTCTCCATCCACTCATCTGTAGGGTCACTGTCGTAGACGATTCCACCGCCGGCCTGCATATATGCCACGCCATCCTTGACAAGCATGGTGCGGATGGCAATGCAGGTATCCATGGGTCCTTCGTCGACGAAAACCTTGTCGTCGCTGCTGCTGTCGTCCACGCGCACAATGTCGTATCCAAACCATCCTGCAGCGCCAGCGTAGATACCCCGCTTCTCTTGCTCCAGGTCGTAGATGAGCTCCATGGCTCGGATCTTGGGAGCGCCGGAGACTGTTCCCGCGGGGAAAATGGAGCGGAGAGCATCCCAGCGTGTGCACTCAGGTCGTAGCACCCCTGATACCTCTGAAGTAATGTGCTGAACGTGAGAGAAGCGATCAATCCTCATAAGTCGGTCAACCTTTACGGTCGTGGGGTGGCAGACTCTGTTCACGTCGTTACGAGCGAGATCCACCAACATGACGTGCTCAGCGCGATCCTTCTTGGAAGCCAAAAGTTCGGCGGCAAGTCTGTCATCCTCAGCAGCATTCTTTCCGCGATGAATTGTACCGGCAATTGCGTGGTTGACAATTCGGGGTCTTGATCTAGCCTCAGCTGCTGAGTATCCAAATCGTGAGTCAGAGGGCAATGGCGCATATCCATCAGTCTTCATCAGACACTCTGGCGAAGCACCAACAATGTGAAAGTCGGCACACGACAAGAAGAAGACGTAGGGTGAGGGGTTCAGTGTTCGGAGAGTTCTGTAAATGTTGAAGGGGTGAAGCTTTGTGCTTCTACGGAACCGTTGTGAAGGAACAGCCTGGATGATATCTCCCTTTACGATATACTTCTTGAGCTCTGTGACGAATGTTTCATAACCCTTGCGACCGACATTTGACGAATATTGCTGCTCTGATTCGGATTGTGCCCCAAGTGTTTGGGTGGGCAGAGGTGTCTCGGGCTGGTAGATGATGTCGAGGGTCTTTCGTAGAGTCTCGCGGGCCTCATCGTATGCGGGTTGAAGATCGTCAGAGGGGTTTTTTGGCAACTTCATGTGTGTGACAATAGTCAATGTTGAGCGGAAGTGGTCCAGGGCGACAATGGTGTCGAATAGCATAAATAGAGCCTCGGGGATCTGGAGGTTATCTTTGAGTGGTCGATCGGTCTTGGGCTCAAAGTACTTGATACAGTCGTATGAAACATATCCAACAGCTCCGCCGGACAGCTTAGGAAGTCTTAAAGAAGGAATATCGAGAACTCGATCATTGGAGAGTTCGGCAGCAAGGGTCTTGAGGGGGTCGCCGGTATGCTCGTAGCCATCGCCAGTAGCCAGTACTTTTCGCGGGTCTAAAAAAGAGACTCAGAGGATATCCAGTACAAGAGTCTCAAAGAAGCTTACTGGCGCCAATAAAACTATATCTCCCAACAGTCTCTGTGCTTCCAGTCGCACTCTCGAGGAGGAATGAGTATTCGGCAGTCGCGCTGTAAGTGGTGAGTCAGAGGACGATTCGGCGGTGGAAGCATTGTGGTCTTTACCCCGATGACAGCTTAAGATAGATAGCTGAAGGAGTCAATAGATCGGCAGGGGCAGAGGCGCAGACGGGGAGAAGCGTGGGTTGAGTTGTTGAAGTCCATTCTTGGTTGAAGGCAGTTCGAGCTTCATCGGCAGTTGGCCGTATATCGAGCTGGTGTAGAAGTTTAGCATGCATTGCGGAAGTCTCGGTGAGGTTGAATGGTGATGATTGCTACAAAGAAGCGTTCTTACCTGTGCTGCACACATCCTTATAGTGTTTATCCTCGAGGATCACGGGATTTTGGTGGCTTGAGGACAAAGAAAGAGAACAATGGGAGATTGCTCGTTGGTGGATGTTTGCTTGGAGTCACTTTTTATCGATTGCCAAATGAGGACGCCTCGAACGTTAGTGGGGGCGGGGCACCGATAGCGGCGGGTCGGCAGTTCCTGAACGGTCTAGGGTAGCTAAAGTATGATCGCCATGCATTAGTGCCTTGCGCACGAGGCATCATCTTGAGCCAAGCTCACTTCCGCAAACGGATTAGTGCTCTTTCTTCCCGCATTGGAAGCTACCCACCAAGACTGGATCTCATGTTTATACGAACCCACACGCGCCTAGGAACCATCATTTGAAACATCTCTAATTGTCAGCGATTTCGGCACCAATGCCGCTCGTTTCGTACAAAAGTTGAACAAGTCGCTCCTTTCAAGCCCTATAACTGATTTAAATTCGCAATCATGCCTACCGGTCAGCACGAGGACTCTGTTAAGCCGACCGGCGATGTCGAGATGTCTGAGACCCAGAACATGCATGAGGCTGCGCCAGAGAATACCCAAGAGGGTGAGGAGAACGAGAATGTCGACGACACCGAGCTTCCCTTCCCTGACTCTGAAATCGCCGAGCCCAGAGTCACTTTCGCCAATTATTTGATGAGCCCAATTGTAACCCTGCTTATTGGATCCGGGGACCAATCAATCCTCTCAGCGCATCAAGCTCTTTTGACACAAAGTCCCTACTTCAAGGACATTTGCGATACTTTTGTCGAGGACGGCAGCGTTAGTACCTTGAAATCTTGCGACAGCGCAATCTGGTTCTGCGCCCCTTCTAACCTCTCCTAGCCTCGTCAAATTGAGCTTCCAGACTACGACATCGAGACCGTCGGCAGCTTCCTTGAGTACCTCTACACAGGCGAATACTTTCCCAAGAAGCTTCCCGGCCAGCGCGTGCTCGAGTCCGATCCCACGATCCCCTCCGTCGACAACACCGGCGACCAACTCCTCAAGCACGCCCGCATCTACACCCTCGCCGAGAAGTTTGGCGTCGCCGGTCTTAAGACCCTCGCGAGCTCCAAGATTCACTGCGTCAATTCTACCGCTAAAGGCGAGATTGCTTACGCTCGTTACGTCTACGCCTACACCAGAAACGACGACATCACCATCCGCGCACCTGTCGCAAGCTTCTGGGCTACGCGCTCACACACCCTGCGTGCCGAGGCGGAAGAGGAGTTCAAGGCGCTGTGCTTGGAGCACCCCCAGTTCGGATACGATGTTCTCAGTATGTTGGCCGAGTTGAGGACCAGAGAGGTGAATACTAACATGGTGTAGCCCGTGTCTTGGACGACAAGCTCAAGCGAGAGCGCAACGACAAGATGCATCCTGCCACAAGCAGTGGCCGAAAGCGTGCACGTCACAGCAGTGGCTCGCGTGTCGATTAAGGAAACACTCGTTGGGAGAATTGAACCGACAGTATATGGACCATTGGCGTTTGTCAAACGGAATTTCTTTTTTTTTTTTTTCCTGGGTTATTTAGCGGCGCGCATTTGTACTGTAACACTACATGGGATCTACTTGACTGCCATCTGCGGTCACTTGCTAGAATTGATAATGGGGACAGAAATAGACTCTTTTGAGCTATTGCAACTTCTGATACCGACCCCTAAGCTCAAGTATCCCCTTGTCTCTGCCAATCGCTTGTCTCTACAACCCGCTTCTGATCTGACGCTTCCGACCTAGTACTAGTAAGGGTCGGCTTCTTTCTCACAGATCATGGCACGACTGTATGAAAGCCCATTCTTGACCTCGCGCTTCACTCTGTCAAGCTGAACCGCAAGCGGAAGTGTTCCCTTCAGCGATCGATCACAGTTCTAGTAGCATTAGACACAATCCATCGAAGGATCATCATCAACATACCTTGTGCTCATTTGAGTGAAGATGCTCTTCAATATCCTCCTCGTGGAAGGTCCTTCCATAGCAAGGCAAGTCCATAACACGACAGACACCCCTATAGCCTTTGTGATCCCAGTCGATGAAGGAGTTCTGGAGGTGCTTGTAGGATTCCTCGATGTCGTACCTGACCTGTGCCATATGCATTTCTGGGCTTACCGGGGGATCAGACTTGTTGTACCGCTTGATGTTCCTATTAATGAAGCTGGAGAGCCTCTTCATGTCGTCGATGTTTTTCTTTGTGATGTCGGGTGGTTGCTGGCCCTTGATTTCTGCTATTTTTTGGGCCTTCAACTCCATCTGCAATTGGAACTTCTCCTTGGCGAGTTCAGCACAGGACTTTCCTGACTTTGGGGCGGTTTTCTGTTCCTTTTTCTTGGCTTTGGCTTTGGCTTTGGCCTTGGCCTTTTTGGACTTCTTGGTCATGAGCGAGTCTTTCAAGACTTCAGGCAAGTCAGGACACACGTCTTCGTCTGAGGAAAGAGAGAAATCTGACAATTCGGATAGACCAGGTAGACCAGAAATACCGGATAGACCCAGGATCTCTTTCTCCATCTCTTCATCGCCTGCAGAAGTCAGCTGAGTGAGAAAAATGTGAAGGGGGAGATACTTGCGAATGGACGTGAGACATTCCTGAGTATGATCTTCGTCCTTGTCTTCACGGTCATCCGACTTGTCTTCAGCCTTGGTGTTGGGGTATCGAAGGATCGGAACCGGCTCCTTATATTTCCAATGAATCTTGCCGTTGGGATCGCGCCAAATACGTTCTTTTCCGGGATCGGGCTCGGGATCAGGGTCGAAGACCTCGGGTGTGCGAGTGATGATTTGGATCGTTGACTCAGGCATGGTTTGCTTGGGAGGTAGACGATCTGGATGAAGGTTGGACGGGCGACTGCTGGGGACGAAAGAAAAAATAGAGCGACGCTCCATTCTTGAGAGATGGGAAATGTAGAAAATATGAAAAGTTGATAAAGAATGGATAAGTTTGGTGGTGGTGGTAGTAAATCAAAGGCTACAGATGCTGGCACTGGCAAGCGTAACTTGAGCTACCAATATCGTTGTCACTTTTGACGTATCATATACGATCAGTCCTAAGTGCTTGTAGAAACGACAGAAGAAGGTAAGGCAAGTTGTGATGGTAAGATATGCAGATTTGGCAGTGGGAAAGGGATGAAAGGGTGCTTGCTGCAGCTTGCTTGCCATTGCAGTCAAAGAACCACACCCACACCGAAATTTGCCATTTCAGAATAACAAAATGCACCTTTTTTCTGGAGAACACCACTCGGTAATATTACAACCGTCACATAAGTTAGACTTGAATGTGGAATCGACTTGATTTGTTGGTCCTTGAGGTTGAGGACATGGCAAGTGAACGCAGCGCCTCAACGAAGCCTCAATATTATCGCTGTTGGAATCCCCATCCATATATGTGGCCAATTATCGGATAAGTATTTATATTCTCCTGGGTATATCTATCACAGTTCGAATATGGAATCGTCATAATGCAATGTCTGGTCTAATATTCAGGTTTTTTTTCTCTGTTTCTAACTACCAGGACCAGCCTGCAGTCTATCTCTTGAGTAATACTCTTCCTGCCCAGTCAAAGCCCTGGGCCAACTTCCAGTCTTTTCTGAGGGCATCTACAACTGTGGTTTTTCCTTGGCCAGCAAAACAAACCCTCCTATTGTGCTTGATGACAGGTTTACCTTGAATCAATCTAGGGTCCTCGTAGTCCCTACACTGCCGTGACGTGGAAAAGCTTAAGGGACTAAACATAATACCTCAAGTAAAGTAGTCAGAAACTCCTGAGCTTCACCTTAACCTACTTGAGTTCTTTCGTCATCTAGGATCGAGATCGAGATCTTGAGAGCTCCGACCTTAGCGAGCTCACTCGACGCAGCAGACGCGCTCCTGGTGTTGTCGGTTCCGCCCTGAGTGTGTTAAGCAAATAAACACTAAATTTAACACCCCCAAGATCATGCGAGATCCAGAAGGTCTTGAACTTGAACGCCCAAACCTGCTTATGCGATTCCCAAATGGCCTTCAAATCCTCTGGAGTCTCAAGTACTCGTGCAAGTTTGACGACCGGGCGTTCGACATTTGGAGAAGTAGCTAGAAGATGGAATTCCCTACGTGGGCCGATCACACTAAAAGCAATGTACTGCTTGCGGCTTTCCACTTCGTCTTTCCACTCGTAGATCTCGACATACTTACCCATCTCTCCGTACACAAAGGCGACCTCACAATCGCTGCAACGCAAGTGTATGAAACCGCCCTCACCTAGAACCGCGGGGATACGATAGTACTCGGCCACCGTGCTCGGGATTCGCTGCCCGTAGCATAGGTGGCCGCATGGGTGGTGTTTGATCTGAGTGCTGCAGACGGGGCATCTGTAGTATTTCTTGTTCGGGTATTGCTCAGACTGACTGCGAAGCCAGTCTACGAGACATTTGGCTCCAAGCATATGACAACAGGGAAGAATCTGGGCCCCATGGTCAAGTCCGTGTTCGTACTCTAGTTTGAAATTCATATGTATGGACCCAGTTAAGGCTCCGTCCGTTGTCATCTCTTCAGTGCAGACTGTACAGATCAGCTTGATAGGACGAACCTTGTTAGGATCTGCCTCGACTGCTTGTTTGAAGACTGGCCAGTACGTGTCAGAGATGGGATGGGTACCCATTTCGATGGCACATAGATGAGTTTGTGAATTCATGATCAGAATCTTCAGTGACGGTGATAATAGGTAAATATGCGATCATTTATGTCCCCTGATATGAGGCTTACCGATTTCACTGAGTCGGGTGCACAGGATGCTGAAATAGTAGAATGAATCAAGAACAATAGAAAAGATGGGAAAGATGTGACAAAAAGGAGGAAAGCCTTGATCTTTGGCTGAGGATCCTTCTGTTTAGATTATATACTACACTCTGAAGTATTCACTACGGTGTCACGGGCGTTTCTTGTTTGCAAGGTATGATCGTTCAGTTTGACACTGTTCGAGGAACTGAAGCGTATCGCGCGCCTCACCTTGTTCGCAGTGGCACCGACGATGTCACTAAGAAAGACGATCGGAGCAGTGGAAGCCAGATGACATGGAAATGGGGATTGGCACAACTAAATTAATGGGGACAGCATGAGAACCTGCTATATAAAGCTGCGCCTCCTCTCAACATATCTGGGATGTCAGTGGTTTTGTTGTGATTTTAGTTGTTCTGGTTTTCATGACGAAACAAGATGTTCGGTTACAAAGACCTGTTTTCGCTGACCATCCTTTGTTTTGCTCTATATTGGCATTATCGCAGCAGTGAACAACCCGTTGTAAAGATTGTTCAACGGTGTAAAAAGATACTGAACAATACAGGCCTCTGTTCATGACAGTGTTCATCAGTTTTCTTCTGTAGGGACTCAACGACAGCCGTATACGTTGACTCAGTGACTGAGATGATGCTTATACATATAAATGTCTTTCGTCCTTATAAACGTAAGTTTTTGGTATCAGGAACTTGCCATCTTCTGCACAACTGACAAGAACACCCTTCGCCATGTCTACTAAAACCGCCAATATGATGTCCATCCACAGCATCCTCAACCACGAACCTCAAGACGACAGCTCAGAGTATACCGTCCCATACTGGCCTCGTCTCAGAGACTCTCTCATCGAAGATCCAGACCTCTTCAACCGTATCCATCTCGAGTGCGGAATCTGCTTCGATGACATGTCTATATTTCCCCACCAACATACTTTCGATCTTGAGGCAGACACTCAGAATGAAAGCCTATCCCACCGAGCCCGTATCTTACCGTGCGGCCACATGTTTGGAAGTAAGTGCATTTACACCATGATTGACGAAGCCGTCAAGGACATGATCCCTGGATATCAAGGAGCTATTTACTGCCCCGTCTGCCGAGTTAATTTCTCATGGCACGAGAATTGTCGACATGAACATACAGGTATGCCCATGCCGACTACCATGGCGGGTGTGTACGCAATGCCGCCTACCTTCTCAGAGGGCGGTGTTCTCGCTGATAAGTGCGGTAACTGCCAGACCACTGACATAGCCATGGCCATTAGCCATCTTGCTCCTGTCTTGCTATCACCACTGGGTCGTACTGACAGAGAGGCTCTCATTACTTACGCTACCACGTTCTATGATTCATGGGCCGTGCATACTTCAGCTGATGACTATGTCTACAAGGACTTTGTAAGAAATATGGAGTTGGGAGAACCGTTGCAGCGGGTCTGTGACGAGATACTAGAGCGTGTTTGTCGGAATAAAACTCGATACTGGTGTTCCAAAGATCTTTCAGGACTTAAGGTCAAACTTCAGGTGTTCAAGGATTCTCGCCTTAGGACGATGGACTATTGGAATGATATCGAGGCCAGAGGGAATTGAGAAATGGATGAAAACAGGTAAATGGATCTTGATTAGAGCTTTGCTTTTTTGATACATTAATTTAATGTTTTTTTTTGTCTAATCTTTGTGTTCAAAGTCGACAACCAAACCGGGAAGAAGCTCGATAGACTCGGGGCTCTCTTTTGTGCCCAGAAGTGTCAATTTGATCTCTGCTTTTCCATTTCCACCCTTGAGTGTCGACAAGACGACCTGATTACTTCCTGAGTTAGGTCCAGCAGGAAGATCATAAGGCCATGAGTATCCGCTTCCTACAGATGTAGCTTCCTGGTTGTGAATTGCATCGTAAACGGGCTTATATGTCGCAATGTCCTTCTCAGGAAGCAGAACAGTGACTCGCGACACACCCTTAGCATGCGAAGGGTGTTTTGTGTACTCATGAAGTCCATCGCCGTCCTCAGCCTTAAACGGCGATCGTAAATGCCTCTCCGTCTCATCAACACACCAAAACGGCACCGTCCCTGGAAAGATTCTCGCACCCTCGGGATTCAGCGCCACCGAAACAAGACACTTCATCAAGACTCCATCAGGTCGATGTCTCTGAAGTGAAGTCAGATCACTGTAAGTAACACCATTCCCAGCATCAGCCACGCGCTTCTGCAACTTTGCGTAATCAGCTTCACTGGGGAGGGTATGAGCCCAATCTGCGATCTTTCCCTCTTCGAGATTTCCCCAGCGGTGAGCACGGCGTTTTTCAGGGTCTACACCTTCGACGAAGGCGATGAACTCGAGATATGTGCCGTCGGCGAGATGTATTAGTTTGTTGACTGTTAGACCATCTGCGTGGGCGCCTCCATCGATCACGGTCAGGGAATCTTTGAGGGTTTGGGTTACGGTTTGGAGGGTTTGGTAGGAGACTAGAATGGCAAAGTGATCGAGTATTGGGAGTGACATTTTGGAGGTGATGGGGAGTTGTTTTGTTGGTGATGGAAGAGAGTGTTGATGTGGAGTTGTAGGTGTAGGTGATTTAAGAAAGATAGACACTGCGGGGGTTCGGGGTTGATTCGGAGGAAGGTGCATAACAAGCGCGGGCTGGAAGTCGCGATTAATTGAAACCCATGATATTTATTTAATGCATTAATATTCAGCAAGAATAAATATTTAGTAGATTTAGACCAGTGACCTTACCCTCGAAGGCGGATTGAATGTATCAAGTGTCATATTTCAGCGCCAAAGGTATCTTGATGTCTTCAGCAGGCATCCCGGATGACACCGAACATGAATCGAGGATGAGAGACAGCAACTGCTGGCCAATTGAGTTCTTCTGCCTGATAATCAAGAGTCTTTGGAGTATAATTGAATGCGAAATTGGCATGGCTTTGCAATATCGTGGAAGACTCATAAGATGGCCACTGAGACGTCAGAAAGAACCTCTTTGGCTTACAACACCAAGCTGCAGTATCATTGAAACCCTGACCATTGGACTTGTCTAGACTCATTATAGATGCATTATCTAATATATATATCATGGTTATATGGAAAATTTATTTTATCCTGTCTTGCCTATCAGCTTACACAGCACCTAGCGTTTCCGTCAGCAGATCATTCCTTCGTTCCCTTTAGCGAGAAGAAACTATCATGATCAGCGCTAGACACCTCAACGTCGCATGTTAGTGGCAGTGTAAGTATAAGCACTAGATCCTGGGACACAGTAGATACTGCAGTCAGAGTTTCGGACTCGCTAGGACCTAGAAGCGAATACGTAAGACTCGTTCGGAGGAAAAGAGCGAAAAGTCCGCGAAGTAGGGATATAAATTGGCATGATACCCATATACTCAATCCATTCGCAATCGCATCCATAATTCCATTCAAACTCATAAAAATGACAACCCTCTACCAACAGAGCGTTCCTGTGCTGGTCAAGTACCTGAAGAACTTGTCCTTTATGCTCCAGAAGGGTGCCAAGTTCTGCGACGACAAAGAAATAAAACATGAAGAACTCCTTACGTATCGTTTGATTTCAGACATGAGAGGGTAAGCTACTCTGACCTCATCTCAGGCAAGTCCTGGCTAACACTATTAGACTTCCCTACCAAGTCCAATCCTGCTCCAACACAGCCAAATTCCTCGCCTCTCGTCTCGGCGCACAAAACATCCCCACATTTGAAGACAACGAAGAGACATTCGAACAGCTCCAAGCCCGAATTACCCGAACGATTGAAGTTCTGGAAGGTGTAGACCCTGAGGTCATCAATGGCAAGGAGAATGAGGAGATTATCATGGAGACTAAGATGGGGAACTTCCGCTTCACAGGACAGCGATACGTGAGCGAATATGTCATTCCCAACTTTCATTTCCACCTCACCAGTGCGTATTGCATCATGCGCACACAAGGTGTTCCATTGGGTGCGTTTGACTATTTGAAGGATGTTTTCGAGAAGGTATAAAGGTTGTATGCGAGAAGAGAGGATATTTATCAAAGGAGGGGCGGGAACTGCCCGATGAGGAAATTTCTCTTAAGAACGCAGCTAGTCAAACAATTCAAGAACAACCAAGACTCACAAGATCTCAAAAACACACACAATTTCTTCAAAATGTCTGAACCACCTTCAACACGCGTTCAAACTCCAGATGTCGACTCCTCAGAAGCTCAAAGAACCGCACACGTCCAATCCCTCATGGACCGTCTCCGCGCCAAAAGCCCCATCTACAACTTTATAATGTCCTCTGCGCAACTCATCAGCACAACACAAGGCAGCGTGACAACACGGCTTGTTCTGAATGAGAACCATCTCAACAGCAGTGGGAACTTGCACGGCGCTGTTTCCGCTACTATTATTGACTTTACGACTGGATTGGCGATTGCCAGTTGGGACTTGAGGGAGACGACGGGGGCGAGTGTGGATATGCATATCAGCTATTTGAGTGCGGCTAAGTTGGGGGATACGGTTGAGATTGTGTCGACGGCGGATAGAGTTGGTGGGAGTGTGGCGTTTTCGTCGATTAGGATATCAAAGGTTGAGAAGGATGGGAGTTTGAAGTTGGTTACGCTTGGGCAGCATACCAAGTATGTGAAGGGATCGCAGCCAAAGTCTTCGTGAGAAACATAGAATAGAGGGCCAGAGCAATTCTGTAACGAATTAGGCTGCTTCAATTCTACTGTTAGGAACTATAATTCTTCACACGAGGACCAATGCTAAAAACGAACATTGGCCTATACAAGTACTCATCACCCTGGACATCTTTCATAAAAAGCAGTCTTCTTGATAGGAAATGATATCAAAACTCTATGATTATTCTCAAGACCTCAACGGCTCTACCCCGACCTTCTTTGCCTCAGCATTGAGTGCATCAATCTCAGCTTGCACAAGAGAAATGCCAGTCTTCTCCCTCTCCTTCTGAGCCAACTGCTCAATCTCACCAGGGAAGTAGATCCTCTCAACTCCAGCAGCCTTTTCGGACCCAACAACACGCTCATAAAGGTACTGAATCCTCTCCCTAAACTCATCCAGACTCATAAAGAGGTCAGGCTTGATGGCTACCAAGAAGTGGCCAACGTCTGCAGGTTTGGAAGGATCGTAGGGTCCTGTGACATGACCAGCGAAAGCTGAACCTGATAGAACTCCTGAAAAGACATCCATCATGATTGACAGTGCAGAGCCTTTGGGACCACCCATTGGTAACATTACTCCACCAAGGGCAGCTTCAGGATCATCCGTCGGACGACCCTCAGCATCAAGGGCCCAGTCCAAGGGGATCTTCTCACCCCGTCTCTTCGCCTTATAAATCTTCCCCCTAGCAGCCACAGAGGGCGCCATATCAAGAATGAAGTTTTCCATGGGCCCTTTCCCAGGCGCACCGCAAGCAATAGGTGAAACACCCATGAGCTTACTCTTTCCACCATAAGCAGGCAGCGCCGGACTAGAATTTGTAAACACCAAACTCATCATATCCGCATCAAGCGCCTGCTGCACAATCCAAGCACTCATACCAAAATGGTTAGAGTGTTTGATACTCGCCATACCAATACCAAATATCTTCGCAGACTCAATAGCAGCCGCCATGCCCTTTTGAGCCGCTACAAAGCCGAAGCCGTTCTGGCCGTCGACTTGAGCTACGGCGGGTGTGACTTGGGTGAGGATTGGTTGGGCGCTGCCATTGAGGACGCCTTGGCGGAGTCGTTCCATGTATGATGGAATGCGATTCATGCCGTGGGTGTCGACGCCGCGAAGATCGGCAGCGATTAAGCAGCGGGCGATGATGGAGGCATTTTCTGAGGGGATGCCGTTGCCTTTGAGGACGTCTTCGACGAAGCGTCGTGCTTCTGAGGCGGCGATGGGGATTTTTTGAGATGCGTCTTGGTTCTCAGCCATGATGAAGAAGTGGGTATAAAATGAGATGGATCGGTAAAGCAATGAGAAGCTAGAGAGTTCGTGCTATTTAAATTTCGTTTCAAGACCTTTGTTGACTGATTCTTTGCATTCTAAGTTGGTTATTGATGCTTTAATACCAAGTTCTCTAGAATACAAGCGGGGAAAGCCCGCCGTAAATCCCCGTCTGTCGATGAATTTAGATGCGGCATCTCCCCGCTCAACGGCTTTTCGCCATTCCTCCATCTACAACCTTGCACCCAGCACTCACTCATCCATATCGAAAAGTCCAGTTCTTTACCGGCGAACGTATCAAAATGGCCGGAACAAGGAATTCCAATGGGAAAAGACCCAATCAACAGACTTCCCAGTCCAATCGGGGTGCTCCCAGGACGCGTATGGCCTGTTCACGATGCCAGAGACTAAAGAGAAAGGCACGTCTAAGCTCTAAATTGAGTACTTCTATTTCTAATTAGGTGATTAGTGTAACATGGAGTTGCCGTCCTGTAGTAACTGTTCTGCTGCTGGTGTTGAATGTGTTGATGGGAAGTCACTACGCCCTGATAACATACCTCGACAGTACGTTTTTGAAGTAAAAAGACTTCGGACCTTAGGTCATAGTGACAAAATAAACTATCCTAAGAGACTTATAAGCTTTCAATGAACTTTTAAAAGTCTTTTTACCATTTCTGATCATGGTCCCAAGTTTTCTTACCCCCCCTAGTCTTAGTCATGCCAACTAATTGATCGTATAGATATATCACGTCTCTGACGAATAGAATTTCCTGGCTTGAATCAATTATTCGAGCAGAATGTCCTGGGGTGGATTTATCCCAAGGCCCACCCATCGATATAGGTGAAGGCTGGAATGACACCACCATTGGAGTTGTAGACGATTCAGTCCTGCCAACGCCAGATACTACACAAAGGAGCTCCGATGTTGTACGTGATTCTGGTGGTGAGATATCAACCATCCAACCAGTGAATATTCCAGAGAACCAAATAGAGAATGGGTCAGAAACTCGACCAGAAACACAACCAGGGAACCAACCAGTGAGGTCTGCTTCTGCTTCCGAACCAACAGGAGCCAGTGCTATGACTCACGAGATTGGACTGGTCTCTCTTGCAACGACCCAGGACCCAAGATATATAGGTCCATCTAGTGGTTATTTCCTAGCCCGGGTACTACTGGACTCAGCCTCCAAAGCAGATGACAGCCTTAGTCGCGCGAATCGCAACGCTCCATTCCCCATCAAGCTGGTTGAAGCTCTCCAGGGGCCACTCTCACTACCACCAAAAGATACAGCAATACAATTGTGTGAGGCATACTTCAGTGCCATTAACTTACAATATCCCATTCTGCATCAGCATACGTTTTATGACATATTGGATATAGCCTATCAAGGAGATCAGGACCCCGTGGTCAACTTCCAGGTCTTTATGGTACTTGCGATAGGATCTGCAATTCTCTCGGCGCGTACGAGAGCTCGAATTCCAGCAGAATCATACTGCCTCTCTGCCCTAAAGTATCTCGATGACCTCAATGTGGAAAACTCATTGAAAGGGGTCCAATGTCTTCTTTTGCTCCTCATCTTCACTATACATAGTCCATGCGTTCGCCTGAATGTCTGGTATCTGAACTATCACTGCATTGCTGCATTGCTCGATCTCGGTCTCCAGAGGAATATCAGTGTGGGATCTGGAATTGATTTGCTGACTCAGGAGATACGAGCTCGAATCTTTTGGGTTATTTACTCCTTCGATCGCATCATTGCGACTATGATGGGTCGACCCATTGGAATACGTGATGAAGGGTGTGAACTTCGAGTGAGTTTACCACAGTGGTGAAGCATGGTACAAACTGACGATAAAGATGCCAATGGGTCTGTCGGATGAGCAGCTTGCTAGCCAGGGACAACAACAAACTACCGGACCAAGCAGTGAGATGGCTTTTGCTATCCACTTATTCGAAGCGGCTAAACTCAACTCGGAGATTAAATACATCGCGCAAAGCATCGTCAGAGACACACCTAGATATGCTTATCCTAGAGTAACTGATATCAACGAGTGGAAAAACAACATGCTGCAGCGACTTGACGAGTGGTCGGATAAGATACCCGGATTCGATAACCCCGATGCGTCGTATCTGCGAACGACTTGTCAGCTTCGATATCATGGCCTACGAATGCTTTTGTTAAGGCCCAGTCCCGCCATACCCAAGCCCTCCAAGGAAGCCTTAGTAAAATGCCATCAAAGTGCTCGTGAAAGCCTCCAACTGTTTGACCAGCTGTACAAGAAGAATCTACTGGTGCATAGCTGGACTTCTTTTCACGGGCTAGTTCTTAGCACGATCACTTTACTCTACTGCATCCAATCGGTACCAGAAATCGCCCGTACTACGGGTGTGGACGCCTTTATGTCTGATTTGAGTATATCTCTCAGTATCTTGGGTGCCACAGGAGAGCATTGGTCTGGCGCCAAGCACAGTCGCGACATTCTGGATAATCTAGGCAAATCAACGGTTCGCTATATCCGGGAGAATAGCAGTCGATCGGAGCGTTTGCGTGGCCGCTCTCCACCACAGGCTAATGGGCAGGCGATTGATCCCACACTCTCAACAGACGCGTGGGAAAGTTTAGGGCAGGACTTGAGTAACATGCCAGGATCTTCAGCTCCCATTGATATGAGCGATGATCTGGGATTCATGCAGAACCAGTTCTACGAGGGGTTGCTTAACGAGTCATTCGCGGAATACTTTGAGCCAACAGAATCGACGAATCTCGATAACATTGTTCGCGACCTATTTCAGGGCCTTATCCCAACATATCCAGTCTAGAGGAGACCTCAATCTTGAGTGATGAAAATTCTTGGGAGAGTTAAGGACTAGTTCAGGATAACCGAGGGCATACTATTATGTTCTTCTATGAGTTTATTGTTTATAAACATACTTAAAAGAATCTATATCCGAGCAATGTGCCGGCCAATTGATTTTCTACAACAGAATTCTATTTCGAGGTACGGGCGCGTCTTCTTACTGCGGCCCGGGGTTTGTTTCCGTCCCACCGGGAGTTGTTTCCAGGCTGATAATTTCCTGTGGGCCAGTTGAACTGATATATCGAAGAGCTCATACCAGGCTGATGGATTCCAGTACCGGAAGTAGAAGTCGGCACAGTAGGGTTTCCTGCAGACTGGCGGATCACCATGGAAGAACTGGGCACCGATCCAGTAGGCATTTTCATCTGATCCATCGAAGGATTGGCCTTGGGCAGTAAAGTCGCCGGAGGATTAGACGCATATGTCGAGGGAGCTATTATCCGGTTCATCTGTGGGTTACCCATAGTTTGACTGTTCTCTGGGGGAGGAACGAATCTATATCCCCCAGACATGCTCATCTGAGTCATCGCAGGATTGCCCATAGGCTGCTGATTCATCACTGGGGGGATGAGGCTATATGGCGGGAGCCCATACATCTGATTCATCGTGGGGTTTCCCACGGGCTGCGGTTGCACATACGACGGATTCGGGGGCTGTCTCATGTGATCTGTCAATATACTGACAGGTGGAGGGCGGTCAATCCACGACAGCTTGTCACGGTTTCGCACCACCGGAGCGGAACGTGAAGGAGTTGTCCATAGAGCACTGACACTGACACCCCTGAAAGGCGGATGTTTAAGAGGTGCTGGCGCTATGCGCCGCCATTGGGAGGACGAGGGCTGAGGCCTGCGAGCCGCGACGGGTTTGCGCTCCCTAACCGCGGGCCGGTCGTCGGCAGGCGGTTTTGGTGCTCGAGATGAGGAGTCGTCCGACTCTCCCCCTTCTTCTCGTGGCCTCTTTATCCCCCGAGTCCTGCCACCCGAAGCAATAGGTGGAAGAGGTGGAAGTGAAGGTTGACCGGTTGGCAGCACCAAGGTGTTTGTGGCTTGTTGTGATGCTGCGGTCGTAGGCGAGTGGGTTCCCGAGCTGGGATTTTCGGGTGTTGAACTATCATCCCCACGATCTTGAATATCGGTATTGGAATTTGGAGGGACTGGTTGTGGTTGTGGTAAAGCTCGGCCAGTTGTCCCACTCGGTTCATTCCCACGATCTTGATTAATAGAATACGAGGGGACCGGTTGTGGAAAGGCTAAGGCAGCCGTCCCGCTTGGTTTATTCCCGCGATCTCGAGTATTAGAATATATAGGGGCCGTTTGTGGAAAAACTAAGCCAGTCGTCCCGCTTGGTTCAGCCACTCCCGCTATGTCGTTATCAATCGAGGCATCTTCATCAAACATGTAGTTAGCAAATAGATCACCTTGGTCCAAGGCCTGCCGGTCCTCCTCAGTCAAAAAGTCGAAGTAATTGGACTCTGAGATGTTCATGGTGTTATTCTGCGATCGAGTTTGAGTAAAGACGTTGCTGATGTGACTTTGATATGGATATGCAAGTAACTCAATTAAGGATATGCAAGCCACTGAATTAATAGAATACCAGAACTGATGATGATGGGCCAGCTGATGAAAGAGAAGGGAAGAAGTCTTCAGAAAAGGGAATTGGCGAGAAGTCAACTTCAGGGCAAGAGAAGAACAAGAAAGAGGTGTTGGCAGAAAAGCAACTCCAGGAGATTAGAAGAGCAAGAGCGATGGGTTGTCGAGAAGACAAGGCGTGCCTCTGAGCCTCCTTTTACCCTCACTCTGGCCATGATAACTTTCAAAATGAAAGTCAAAATGAATTCACGACACTTTAAAATTCCTCGTTGCCGTACGAAATCAAACCCTTCGGCCCTACCACTTAGGGAAGCGGCGAAATCACAAAATCAAACAACCCTGTGTGCATCGATGTACCCGTGTACTTCACTTTCCGTCGAGGGCGCAGGCGACTGGCCCTCTGAAGAGACACCCTCATCTTGCTGGATCAAGCCTTGCTGCTTCCTCTCGACGTGTCTTCTCCAAGGCTTATAGACGAATATCGAACCTAAACCCACGACGAGAAATACACCGCAGATACTCCCGCCAACAATGTCAAAATGGTCGCCTATATCGGAAACTCCATCCCAGAATCGCCCCTGAGGGTCAGCGACGTTCTGGATGAGAGATAGGACTTGGACGATTCCGATGAAAGCTGACACCACGACTGTGATTCCCGTGAGGACAATGGAATAATACAGAATAGCAACGACATCTCGTGAGAATGCTTTAGATGTGTATAGGGCCATCATTAGGGCTCCGTCTGTAGTATCGAGCATGCACATGCCAGCTGTTGTGTGTGAGAATCCGTAAATAAACTTCATTGCCCCAGATTTTGAAACCTACCTGTAAAGAGTATGGGGAAGATCAAGATAAGCCAAATGCTTGTTCCTTGTACCGCCTGAATGCTTGCAATTCCCAGAATCGCAATTTCTGAGCTTGTATCGAACCCGAGCCCAAAGACTACACCCAGGGGGTACATCTTCCACGGCCGGTCGATAACGCGAAATAGTTTCTTGAACACACGGGTCAGGAATCCACCCCCTTCCAGGGCGAAATGATCCTGAATTTGGGTCTCTTCTTCAACAAATCCTTCAAGTCGTACTTGATTCCTTCGTTCTTGCAGAATAGCTTGTAGTCGCTGGATAAGTTTGTACAGAACCCAGCCATTCCCTATACATAGAATAATAAGAAACGCGGCGCTGACACTAGTGCCGACGATATTTCCAACGTGCTGAAAGCCATCGAATCTTTCTCGCAGAGCCCCGCTTGTGGCTGCCACGACAATGCATGTTGTAATCACGATGGTGCTGTGACCTAATGAGAAAAAGGTTCCCACAGTGGCAGGACGTTGGCCAGAGGCTATCAGGCGACGCGTCATGAGATCAATGGCGGCGATGTGGTCTGCATCCAAAGCATGTCGGAGACCCAGCACGTATGAGAGAGCGGCGGGTGAAATGAGGCGTGGATGGAAGTGGAGTACAATGCCAGCAGCGATCCAGACGAGGGCATTGACACCAATGAGAGTCGCTATGGCAAAGATACTGTTGTTTGGTATTCCGTTGAGGAATTTGGGTTTGCTCAGACTTTGGAGCCGAGCGATGGTGAAGCGTGTCATTGTGAAAGACAGATATTTTGCTGACCAGTCGTGGTGATACGAAGAATGGTGTTGAGCTCACAAAATGATCACTGAATCACTGACAAAGCCTCACGGAAACAAAGATCACAGTATATAACGAAACAAAGGATATTCTGTGAATAGAAGAGAAAAGGATGAAATTTTCAACCCCACAAACAATCTAGACCATAGAAAGTCGTAGTTCTAACATCATTAAAGCCGGGACGTGGTTGGTGAAGCCGGCGGCTGAGCCCTCCCGTGGTGCGGGGTGGGTCAGTCTTGGCCGCCGGCCGCCGATGGGTTATCTCGGTGCGGGGGAATATTATCTTATCTCATCTGTGAGTAATGATCTAAAAATGCGAAACATGGTTGGTTGAATTGTCTATTTGAGGCTCTAATACTTCTATGTAAGAAAGGTCTATGCCTATTGGCCAGACAAGTTGAAGCTCTTCTCAAATGCATCCTCATCTTCCTCTGCAACTTCAAAGTCGAAGCGTGTTACATCCTCTGCAAAAGGCCATAGATATTGACTTGTGACTCTGCAACTCATCAGCGTTTGTTTCTTTTCACTCTTAGAAATGTAACTCAACTCACCTGTGATGTTCACTACTCGCCTGGTATGCCGCCAAAGCGGCGCGATCATTGTGAAAACTCAACAAACAAATCTGAAAGCCTTTACTCCGGGCAATAGGATCCGTAATAGATGGACCCCCGACAACAAGACGCTCGTTCTTGACACATGGCAATGCTTTGAGAGTTTTGAGTTCTTTGACAAATGTATCGCGATGTGACTCATCGACGTCTGGACGGAACTTGAAGAGGACTACAAAGGAGTGAGTTAAGTTATGTCAGGGGACGAAGCTTAACTCACCAATGTGAATAACTGTCATTATTGCGTTTTAGGATGACTTATCAATGAAATGTATTTTGACGTGCTTGTTGGCAAAGTGGACTGCTGGTCGAATTTAAATGCTTGGAGTTGAACCTACACCTAGCGGACTTACGCCGCTGAACCTGACGGCGCAACGGGGAAGAGCCGTATGGCAATTAGATCAAAAACCATCTCCATATACCCTGTCGAGAAGTCTTTAACTATGCGCTCTCATGGGGGATCATTCATTCCTTGGTCTCCCTTTTCTGCTTTTGCTGCGGTGCAACCCTCTTCTGAGCACATAGCTTTGACTTTAGGCATCAGCTCAGCCTCCTCATCGAAGTACTCCGAAAGGTACATATTCTTTTGCAAAAGCAAGGTACCAAGTACATACCATCAAGGTATATTTGACGTGTTCGTCTTCTCGGCGCAATTTCTATAGGACCTTTACAGTTTACATGACACTGCGCCTCATAAACGGTTTTATAAGCCCTCCTGAGTCACAAAATGTTAGGCTTCAGTCATCAAACTCACACAAAACAGAATATGAGCAAAATTACCTAAAAAAAAAAAAAAAGAATTCATTGTACCCTAAGTCCTCCCAGTAGAGCTCGTTATCCCACCGTCAACCACAATCTTCTGTCCAGTTATGTATCTCGCCTCATCAGCCGCCAGAAACACAACCGCACTCGCTACATCCCACGCATCTCCCATCCTCCCCATCGGAACCTGTCCCTCTCTGACTTTACAGAACTCGTCAAACCTTTTTCCAAATCTCTCTGCCAAACTTCTCGTGTAAGGTGTGTTCATAAGACCCGGGACGACTGCGTTGAGTCTTACGCCTTTTTCAGCGTAGATAACTGCGGTGGCTTTAACGAACTGCAGAATTGCTGCTTTGGCTGTGTTGTAGGCCACTTGAGGTTTTCCGATGTACCGAAGACCCGCGATGCTAGAGATGCAAATCACAGAACCGCTATTCTGTGCTTCCATGATAGGTAAAACATGATGACATGCGAGATATACGCTCTTGAGGTTGATATCCATCTGTGAGTCCCAGGCATCCTCAGCCATAGAAGCGGGATCTCCAGGTTGGGATTGTCCAACACTAGTCAACAAGATATCAATGCGTCCATGTTTTGCCATGCATGCATCGACGAGGGCTTTTACAGACACTGAGTCTGTGGCATCTGTGGCAATGATATCGCATGTTCCGCCTTCTGCTTCAATGGTCTCTTTTGTCTTTGTAGTTGAAGAGAGTGTTCTGTTTCCGCCAAAGATTATAGCTCCTTGTCGTGCTATGCTTACGGCGCATGCTGCACCGATTCCCCAGCCTTCGGTGCCTGTTTGGCCGAGACCGATTATGAGGGCAACTTTGTTTGAGAGGTTGAGCATGATGGCCAATTGCAAAAAAGACACGCAAGGAATAATACTGAAAACCTGTATATCATTCACTTTAATAATTACAACCCTTATTATATCTATTTAATTGATTTGGTGTGCAGCGGGAGAATCCCGCTGCATGTATAAGTGCTCCTTCGGCCGTATTGCGTGATGGCCGACGCGGGGTTACCCCGACTGCAGCTCCAACGGCAATATCATCATCGCTATTGGAGACAGTAATACATAAACACTGATAGGCCAGTATTTGATCACAATAATAACTTCAAATCTATCAATCTCCATCATTCAATTTGATCAAAATGTCAGACTCCAAGAACCCCCCGGCCAACCCAGACTACAACCTTGACCAGCCTATAACCTCAAAAGTCGGCCTCCGTCAAGGCCTCGCCTCTTACGGCGATCCTCACTTTTCTCTCTTCCTTCGCAAAGTATTCATCAAAGCTCTCGGATACAGTGAAGATGCGCTCTCACGACCAATCATTGGAATCGTGAATACATACTCCAGCTTCAATCCGTGCCATGCCAATATCCCCCAGCTCATTGATGCTGTCAAGAGGGGAGTTCAGCTTAATGGCGGGTTGGCAATTGACTTTCCTACTATCAGTATTCATGAGTCCTTTTCGTCGCCGACGAGTATGTATTTGAGAAACTTGATGAGTATGGATACCGAGGAGATGATTGGAGCGCAGCCTTGTGATGCTGTGGTGTTGATTGGCGGTATGTTGTTTGCCTCGTGATACAGGTCTATACTAACTGGCTTAGGATGTGACAAGACAACACCGGCTCAATTAATGGGCGGTATCTCAGCAAACAAGCCCATTCTCCATTTAGTCACTGGTCCCATGATGCCCGGCAGTCATCGCGGAGTTCGCATTGGAGCTTGTACAGACTGTCGCAACAACTGGGCCAAGTACAGAGCTGGAACTCTCGATATCGAAGACATATCAGCCATCAATGATGAGCTAGCACCAACTGTGAGTCCTTGACCTCAATACTTGCTTCTAGACCTAACAATATTCAGGGAGGAACTTGTGGAGTTATGGGCACAGCATCTACCATGGCCGCTATTCTCGTCGGTCTAGGCATGATGCCTTTTGCTGGCGCCACTGCCCCTGCTGTATCAGCGGCAAGATTACGCATTGCAGAAGCCACAGGCGGTCTCGCCGTTGCAGCGTGCAAAGACGTTGAACGCCTGCGGCCACAAGCTTTACTATCACGGGAATCGTTCTTGAATGCCATTACCGTTCTTCAGGCAATTGGCGGTTCAACCAATGCTGTGGTCCATCTCATGGCTATCATTGGACGCCACCCCAAGGTTTCAGGCACAATCACATTAGACACAATTGATGAGATCGGCCGAAAGACGCCGTTGTTAGTTGATCTGAAGCCAAGTGGTGATAATTACATGACAGACTTCCATAATTCAGGTATGTTCCCCAACCCAAAGTTGTGCTATGCTGATAATCTTAGGTGGTATGCTCGCATTGTTCCACGAACTCAAGCCCCTGCTTCATCTCGATGCATTAACAGTCACTGGTCGAACACTCGGAGAAGAAATTGCTCACAACTCTCTCATCCCCGTCCCACGAGAGCTCAGTGTCATCCAGCCATTTGACAAACCATTATACCCCGCATCTTCTTTGATAGTACTGAAGGGTAATCTTGCGCCAGGAGGCGCAGTGATGAAAGCCAGTGCTTCCAAATACAGGAAGCTTCTTCAGCATACCGGTAAAGCTGTAGTTTTTGCCAATTCTGCAGATATGGCGGAAAGGATAGATGATCCTGATCTGGACGTCACACCCGACAGCGTCTTGGTCCTTCAAAATATAGGCCCAATTGGAAACCCGGGTATGCCAGAGGCAGGAATGATCCCTATCCCGAGAAAAATCGCAGCCCAGGGAGTATTGGATATGCTGCGTCTATCAGACGGTCGCATGAGCGGGACAGCAGGTGGAACAATTGGACTTCACATTTCCCCAGAATCCGCAGATCCCAAATCTCCCCTGGGTATCATCAGGAACGGGGATATTATCACATTGGATGTTGAAAAGAGGCAGCTCTCCGTTGATCTATCCGATGAAGAAATATCACAGAGAATCGAAGAGAGACTCAGGAGCTTCCAGCAGGCTGAGGGTGCTGAGACACCGTGGGTGAAGAGAGAAGGAATGAGAGGTTATCGAGGTCTATACATGCGGAGCGTGAACCAGGCAGAGCTGGGCGCCGATTTTGACTTTTTGACTGCAGAAGGACCTCAAAGATCTGAAGGGCGATAGTAAGACCAGCCTGAGGGTGCCAGAAAACTGCAGACCCTGCGCTTATTGCTGAGCATAGGATTAGTATATATGATATTAATCGCTAAGTCGAGAGTTTTCGGTTGATGCACTTTCAGTTACAACATAATCTCCATTCGATTTGCGATGGCTCGTTGGAATATGCCGTGATTAATGGGTGGTGTTGAGGGTATAGGCCAGACTTTGGGCCTGTAACAGTACATCTTGAAGGATAAACTTGGAGGGTTTCACGACATGGGAGGTAACAGGACTACAGATACACAAGCAAAGAGGTAAGTGGTTCGCCTGGGGTGCATACTATAGTAGTTGGGTCGAATGATAAGCGACCATAGTGGCAGAGTCGAGGCTTTCGATAAGACAGCCCGCAATGATACAGCATAAAACAACCAACCCCATGCAGTCTTTTTTGGGCTGTGGTTATGCGCGATGCAGCTCCCCGTCAGCAACAGCCACCAATGGCAATCTGAACACATGAACGATAGAGGCCTCATAAACACAAACACCAAAGACGAATAGCCACGATGCTGCCTGCTACTGCGATCCATTAATTGTCGAATCCGGCGCATGTCAGCGTCGCATATGGGGTTGGCACGAGGCTGACCCGATATCCATGCTCGCTGTTTGTTGTCCCAAAGTCCCTAGCTACAGTACCTAAATTACAGTAGGAAACCCCGGATTTCATCGTTGCTCGAGTCAGCCGCTAATCTTTGGTGAACTAGCGGCGCTAAACGACGCCGATCGGACCTTGTGCACCGCTCGCCCACACGTTGTGCTCCGCCCCCCCTCCCCCCAATTCAATTCAACTGTGCTGGGCTGTCGTGCGCGCACTTTTTGAGGCTCTGTCGTGTCTACCCCTGGGCCCAGTGTATTCCCCATCACAAGGTTCTCGAACACGGAAATTGATATAGTTTCCAGGGTCGAGAAGACGGAATATTTTCTCATTCGCTGTATCCTTAAATGGGTACTTGAACTAGGTAGGGTCGTGGACTTGCAGTCTCATGTACCCAAGTCTGAGGCTGATCACTCACTGAAGGGGGCTTTGAGAGAAAAGAGTCAGATGCGCCCCCGTTCTCGGAAGCGTTGCCACCCTTGTCGGTCACTCAACTAGGCTAATCTGCGTGCGCTCATAGGTCAATTCCTTATCGCGGTATCGCCCAAGTACCTCGTGGTACTGATAACACAATGTTTCTTTTTCCGGGTCTTTGTTCCAGAAGCAAGGTGTACACGCGGTGAATGTCTGTCTAGTCTCTCGGAACATTGTCTTGTTGGGAATTCTCACACCAACCTCCTGGGTTCAAAAGAGTGCTCATGACCAGTCATTTCGACAGCGACAAACCGCCTTGAAGGCCTCAGGAGAAACAGTATATTACCCAGGTATGCCTACTGTCGGTCAGTGGTAGATCCCTACAGGATTCACTATGCACTGCGCCTATCAAGGCGTCCGCATCTGCAGCCTTGCACGGTCGTCGTCCCTGGCGCCCCGCACTGTTTTGCCTCGCCAAAGTACCTTAAAGGAGTGACGAGTCCAGGATGTCCCCAGGACCCTTACCCTTACTTCGGTTCTAGCTTGAACCCCTAGAAACCTGGCCCCACAGGCTCTAGCAACGACTCAGGAGTTCTAGCCTCGTTGTTTTGACGAATCGGAACAATGGGAAATTCAAAGCCATTACCCATAGTGGATGGCAAAGATTACAGACCTTTGTTTCAATCAAGAAGATTCGACACACTACTCGTGCTCTGCTTTGTGGTACAGTACAGCCCACTGTCTGTCTATCTGCTTTGTCAACCTACGGGTCTATCCACTTCGGAATGTCCGTCCTCAAAGAAAATATCTACTAAAATAATTTTTTTTCTTGCCAAAGGGTGTCGTGGTGTCAAATGGGTTGGCCACATGGTTGAGCGTCAAGAAAGCCAAGGGAGTTACCAGCTTAAGAGAGCGGTCTGGAATCAGCACGGCCAGAAGGGGGAATGCTCTGCAGCACCCTGTGCCATGCAACCGGGTTCGAAATCACTCTTTCCGCTAGAAATTACTAGGATAAGCAAGCCAATAATTATACATTTCGCTGTGTCTCTCTTCCTGCAGCGGGTGGGTATCGGTACTAGCTCCATACTGTACATTTTATACTTCCAGTTCCGGGGTGAAAGGACCCTTGCTGCTCTTCCTCCGCCAATCCACACGGTAATAACAAACACTGTCTGGTGCTCCGGGTGCCCCGTGCGTCGAATGGTGCCATTTTGAGAATGTCTATCGATAGGCGTTGACTGGTACCTCGACAGCTTTGTTTTGCTGGCGAGGAACAAGATGAGGTTATAGTTTCTGTCGGTGTAGCTGTACATTCTGTCGTGTGTCGTGGACCCTTGGTCTGGCTTCGGTTGATGGGTGGTGGCGGCTGATTAGTGCGAAAGTGAATAGCATTCCCATTTCCTCGCTGAGTTTCTTGTCATATATAACCCTTCTTCTCTTCCGAGCTCGGGTTCTCTTTTCTTTTCGATTTCTTTCAGTTCTCAACGGGACGTTGGTTCCTTGCCATATTTCTCATTCTCTTTATACCCTCGAAGGGTGTACGACACTTTCTTGTGTAGCTCAACAAGATACACCCACCACCTACACAGCGTACACCATCCTCGCTCCAATATAGCATATCTCCTCCTTGAGGAACCATTCTTTCTTTAATTCATACATATCTTCGCCGACACAATGCACGGTTACAGTTCATCAGAAGAGTCCGACGACCCTCGTCGGCCTCGTGTCCAACCCGCTACCACCAACAATAACGACCAGAAGAAGAAGAAGAAGAAGAAGCTCCCACCTCAGAAGTCTATCAACCGCATTTGGAAGAAGTTCTCTAAGCGCAAGTTTCACAAGGCTCTCGCCGTACTCCCATTCGACCCCGTGCAACCTCCAGCCACCTACCATTCCAACGAGCTCTTATCGGCCGGTTACGAGCGAGCCGCTGAGGAATGTCGACGTAAAGTTGAAAAGATCATCAAAGAATGCAAGCGAGTGAATATGCGATATCGAGATCCTGGTTGGGATTTGGTGAGTTACCTGTAGTTCCCTACAAGTTGCATGAATTTGGCGCTAATGCATTTACTAGGATTGGGACCTCAAGTATGAAAAGGGCCACTGCTTGAATAACCTGGGATCGCAGAAATTCGAGCTCAACAGAACAACGCTTCTGAGCTCAAAGGCCGCTGTTCCCAAGGCCGTTAAACGTGTGCACGAGATCTTTGAGAATCCCACCTTCATGAAAGAGGTTAGTGGCGGTGACGTCAAGCAGGGAAGTCTAGGTGACTGCTGGATCATGGCTGGCCTAACGGCCCTCGCCAACGTTCCAGGAGGTCTACAGCGGATCTGCGTTGCCCATGACACAAAGATCGGCATTTACGGCTTTGTCTTTTATCGTGATGGCGAATGGATCTACTCCATCATCGACGATAAACTCTATCTCAAGTCTCCATTGTGGGATTCCCCGTCTATGCAGAGAGATCTTCTGCAGCAGATTGATCGTGAGGATAACGAGAACGTTTATCGCAAGACTTATCAGACTGGGTCAAAGGCGCTCTTCTTTGCCCAGTGCAGAGATCAGAATGAGACCTGGGTTCCTCTTTTCGAGAAGGCCTATGCTAAGGCTCATGGTGACTATGCGTCGTTGGCGGGTGGCTGGATTGGTGAGGGTGTCGAAGATCTCTCTGGTGGAGTAACCACTGAGCTCTTGACGTCTGATATCCTCGATATCGACGAGTTCTGGGACAAGGAGATGTCACGAGTCAACGACGAGTTCCTCTTTGGCGCTTCTACTGGTCTGCTTGAGCACGGCTACGGTGAGCGCAATGGTATCTCTGAGGGACACGCCTATGTCGTCATGGAGGCACGCACTCTCAAGTCTGGCCAGCGTTTGGTCAAGCTTCGCAACCCTTGGGGCAAGGTCCGCAAGGGTATCTGGGAGGGAGCTTGGAGTGACGGGTCTAAGGAGTGGACTGCCGAGGTGCAGGAGGAAATGGACCACAAGTTTGGCAGCGACTCTGTGTTCTGGATTTCTTACGAGGATCTTATTCGGAAATACTCTCACTTCGACCGTACCCGACTCTTCCGTGATCGCGACTGGCGATGTTGCCAGCGCTGGATTGGTGTAGATGTCCCATGGAAGGCGGCTTACCATGAGAAGTTCCACATCAAGCTGACTCGGGATTCGCCTCTTGTTTTGGTTCTTTCACAGCTTGATGGAAGATACTTTAAGGGTCTTCACGGGCAGTACTCTTTCCGTCTTCACTTCCGACTTCACTACGAGGACAGCCCCAATGCGGAGGACTACATTGTCCGATCTCACGGCAACTACCTCATGGAACGTTCTGTTTCTGTGGAGTTGCCTGATCTTGCCGCTGGAAACTACGTTGTCTATCTCAAGGTCACTGGCGAGCGAGACTCCAACGCTCAATCTGTTGAGCAGGTCGTGAAGCGTGAGGCTGCCAACAGAACTGAGAACGAGAAGCTTGCTCAGGTTGGCTACGCTTATGATCTAGCTCACAGCAAGGCATGGGACCACATGGACAAGGTAGCCAAGCTGCGTCAGAAGAAGGATCAGCAAAAGGCTTCTGCTTGTCGTCAGAAGGAGCGTCGCCGAATGTGGGAGAAGCGTTCCACCAACCGCGACGTCACCAAGCAACAAAGCAAGAAGAACCTTGAGAAGAGAAAGCGTCGTCGCGCAGAGTGGGAGGCTGAACAGACTCGTCTTGATGAGGAGTTCAACGCCAAGGTCAAGGCTGAGCGCGAGCAGATGAAGAGGGAGAGACTTGCTAAGGCTGAGGCTGAAAAAGCTGCTGAAGCTGAGAAGAAGGCTCAAGAGGCTGATGATGAGGCTCTGAGCAAGAAGACTGAAGAGATCAAGATCTCAGAAGACAAGGATGAGCCTGTTGTCGTGAATGAGCACCACAAGGATCTTGACGACGCGGTCATCTCTGTCTCGACTGGCTCGCCTCACCTGACCCCTAAGTCAATGGACTCTACAGCCGAAGGCGCTGAAGAGAAGCAAGAAGTTCCACCCGTCAGCGGAGGGCCTCCCGCTCCTGTCGAGGAAGAAGAGCCTCTCCCCATCCGCCCTCGCCCAGCCTACGACTCAGCAGGCGAATCATCCGACTCCCCCGTCGAAGACTGGGAAGCTCTCTACAGCAGCGACGACATGGCCCGCAAGCCCCGTCTCACCCAAGCCAACCAAGCCGTCGCCCAAGACGACTACGACTCCGAGGAAGAAAAGATGCCCGAACCTTGGAACGCCATCTGCATCGTCGGCGTGCGTGTGTACTCCAAGGACGAAAACCTCGAGCTGCGCACCGTCATGGAAGGCGGTGAACTCCTCGAGGGCGGCATGGGCCCCAAGGGCGCTGCGGATTTGGATAACGCTCAGTCCAACGCAGGCGGTGGACGAGCGGGCGATAAGGATGCCGCTGAGACAAAGCGCGATAACGACAAGGCGTATTCTCCTGTTATTCGCAAGGATGGAAAATTCGTGGAAGACGAGAATACCTCTGGGGAGAAGTATTCTTCGATTAAGAGCTACTTCCACATTGATTCTGCTTTTACGACGAGGGTTAATTCTCCGGCGCCGACGCCTTATGAACATGATCGGAGATTGGAGTTTCCTCCTGCAAGCCGATAAGGGGGGGATGTGATTTATTTGAGAGCGTTTTAGAGATGAGATTCTAGAATGATCATGACTCGAGGGTACACGGCATCGAGATGATTTAGATTATATGGTAATGTTTTGGGATGGGAGGATTGGCGCTAGGGTTGGGATTCTTTGGGGAACGATGACATGAACCTTTTCAGCAGAGATATCAAGAATGTTTTGGACAATGCGCTACAGTTCCACTCAGAATACATTCAGCTTTGCATTTGGGCAATGAGCTACAATTCTACTCAGATTGTACTCAGTTTTATGTATGTGTGTCTACTACACCAGTGGAATTACTCGGTGCGAGGTATGGAAGACTATAATGTCATATGTGCTTGTTTATCTACGCTTGCATCAAAGCACAATCAGTCCGTGAGCAAATAAGTGGCTATCATTGATAGCATCATCCAGTTAAACGCCATCGTCAGGACTCTAATTAACGATATTGCCATCTTTGTATCACATGAGAAATCAGTCACTCTCCCCATAGCCACTGAATCTGAGACTTTTGATGCGAGACTGTTGCGACAGAGCACCACATAATGGCGGCATAAAGCTACGGACGGCAGTTGTGTTTCCACGTGCAAACAACAGGAATAGAAGTTCCTTGTTCCAGATCGCAAACAGACAAAAGGACAAACTGCCTATAGTGAGGCGCTAAACTTGTCAGACCCACTACAAGACGCCTGGACAAAGCCAGGCTAGTCCCTGGAATCACGAGTCAGCCTCTGTAACCGAGCTCTTGGAGGTGCGTCAGCTGCCTAGAGGTGGAGCCTAGCTTTTGCATGGAAAGTGGGTGCGATAGCGGAATGGAAGCTTATCGCATCCTAGCATGTTCCGTCATTGTTTGCGCTATCAAGCTCCCCGTCCATCCGTCCGTCTCGTTTCATCTCTATCTTTTGCTTCTTCCTTCATCTCGTGTAATATCAACTACCACTTCTTTTTGTATTATCATCCATCGGTATTACTCCCATCATGTAGTCATGGGAGAAAAACAGTATCTATACTAAGCGCATTACATTACATTACTTTACATTTCATTCATCATGGCATCTTCATCTTGTAAAAGCTCTTTGCGCCGTAGTCATGGCGACTCATCCGGAGCCTCGTCCGGACATTCGCATCCTCGCTCAACAACACAATCCCGACTCTCCACCGCGCCCTCCATCGATATAGACACTCTCGTAAACCATCTCCTCGTCGCAAAGCGATCGCTTTCCTCCATGACCCTTGTTCTTCGCGCAAACGAGATCGCGAATGATGCTAGACAATCACATGAAGACGTATCCATCCTAGCTGCCCAGGCGGGCTTTCTCCGAACTTCCATACTCGATCAGGCGGCGATACTCGTTAGAACAAGGCGAAGCCTGCAAAGCACGTATGAGTGGGGAAAAAAAGACTTCCGAAAGCTTGTCAAGTCGATGGACTTAGTCGACGGACAGCTTGATCATACTCTGGAAATGCTCCGCGAGACCAGGATTGAAAGCGTTTTCAGGCCAAAGGGTGAAGAGCGACGGAGTCTTCTTGATTTTGTCGATGAAGGAGGCGTGGATGGAGTGCGCGAGGCGATGAAGCAAAGCATCCAAGAGCTACAGGTAAGCTATCTCTAGAGCCATCGCCAAGCACCCGCTGACAAAAGAAAGGCCATTCAGCAGTCTTTTGATGGAGATCTCCTTCGTTTCGATACCGACATCCGGGACCTGAAGAAGGTGGTTGCTGATACCCCCAGCATACGCGATATACCACAGGGCAACAATCCATCGACCGTCGAGATTCTCGAAAGCTTAGTTGATCACTCGGCGAATATGGCTCAGCTCCTAGCTTCGCTCACCCATCACTTCGACATGTGCGTCACCGCGATCCGAACGACCGAAGGCGGCGTAGCTCTCGCTCGCCGTAGAGCTGCCGAGGCTACACAGTCCCAAGGAAACGACGGCGTCTCCATTTCAGGCGTCATCGCCGAACAAGAATCGAATGTGTCCGATCTCGAACCCAAAACCGCAAAAGACCGAGCTGAGATGTTAAAAGTCGTCGTGCAAGACGCAGGCGAAGTTGACGACGTAGTACAAGAAATACAAGACCGCCTCACGGCAATGGAGCAGGATTATGCAATGCTGCAGGAACAGCACGATATCTCGAAGCAAGCCTACACGGGCATGCTACAAGCATACGCTATTTTGGGCGATATCGGCGATCGACTCGCTGACTACCTCGCGGCCGAGGGAGACTTTAAAACACGATGGGATATGGAGAAGGAGAGCGTGTTTGCGAGACTACAAGAGATGCAGCAACTCAAAGACTTCTACGAACGCTACGCGAGTGCGTATGATAGTCTGATTCTAGAAGTTGAGCGTCGGCGTGCAGTAGACGATCGCGTGCGCAACATTTGGCGCAAAGCACAAGAAAACGTGGATAAGCTCCTCGACACAGATCGGATATCGCGCGAGGCATTCCGACAAGATGTGGGTGAGTATCTCCCGACGGATTTATGGGCGGGTATGCAGGGTTCTGCGAGGAAATGGAGTGTTGTTCAGGATGGCGAGGACGAGGGAGAGGGAAGTGTTCAACCGCTGAGGAGGAGCGTTGTTGAGGCGGCGAAGGAAAGACTCGCTCGGGCTGGGGAGAGACGGTAATTACTGGCCGTGGAGTGAGTTTATGGTGACTGGCAATAGGATACATGTATGATTGGTGTTGATAGCCGGGATGGCGTTTGGATATATTTACGTTATTTGGGTTCTGGTAAATACTACTCCTCACATATTGCGCTTATTGTGAGCTTTTGATCCTACCTTGGATATGAATCACCTGAGCCACATGCCTTGTACATTTGAAAACATAGGAAATAAATAATTGCTATGCTAGGATCTTATAATGCTATGCAGTTAATCGTAAAGATCGTGATCAACGAGATTCCAATACTCCATCCATGTTGCTGTCGTCATTCGGCCGTGTCTCATTACCCACTTGACCTCCCAAAAGTAAAGCCCCGCCTAGGCAATGATGATTCTTCACTTCAGCTCTGCTCTTTCACCCTTGATACAGTCATCGCCAGAGTTGCGATTATCCTCTGAGTTGAGATCATCAGCGATGGACGCTATGAACCCTTTTACCGAGCTCATGACAAAGACCGACAGGTCCCCCTCATCAACGGCAACATCGTTAGAGAAGATTGGTGCTAGTTTCTTGTACATATCTGAGGCGATATCTGGGTTGACGATGACGATATTGCCGAGTACGTCAGTGAGCATGTGGGATGCTCGAGACATGGAGCGAGCTCCTGATGGCCCTAATGTGCTGGCCGTGTTTCTGATCGTCTTGTGTAATTCGCTCGTGATGGCATACACAGGGTTGAGAACGAGTTGGCGGCCTTGAGGAGTCAGACGGAGAGTAGGTGTCCTGTTGAGAACGGAGACTGTGCGGGAGAGTGTTGCTCTGATGCCGTTCATTTTGCGAACTGCTCTGCGTGCAGCCCTGTCCTTTGACAGTATTCCGTTGTTCGTGGCTTTGATTATAGATTCTAGTATGGTATGTTAGTAAAGGATTGTGTAAGGGGGGCATGTTGATCATACCGATTTCATCACACCTGGCCTTGATCTTCTCGGCAGCCCGGTCTACCAGGCCGATCAAGTTCAAGTCATGGCGGATGTTGATAGAACGATTGATGTGAGATGCAGGGTCTCTCTTTGAAGGGGCAGTAACGCCGATACGAGGAGTCGCGTAAATTGGTAGTCGACGTTCTTCAAGGATCTCATGTCTGACAACGAGTGTCCTAGCCACTGGTGCTGACAAGACACCAGTGAAGAGTGTTGCTGTGAGGAAAAGTGCGGCCTTCATAATGAATGAACTGAGGAATTGTTAAGTTAAGAGGAAGAAGAAGAGGAAGAAGAAGAGGAAGAAGCAGAGCTGCTGGAGCTGAAGATCTATGGATACTGGGAGGAGAGGACATGGCAGCCTTATACTCGGGGACAAGCTTGAAGGTTTGCCTTATACCCGCCAACGGCGCATCGTCATCGCCAATCTTTCCTCTTCTTGCAAGATCAAAAAGATTGACTTTCGCAAGCGCTAGAGGGTAGGAGAATCTGCACGTTCCTGAGGTAGAGATCTAGACTGGGAGGTTGCATTCCTTTGCCTTCAGGAGTGGCTGCTCGCAGCAAATATCATAGGTCACGAGGACGGGAGTGTGTTTCTCCGCGAGCCTGCTCCTCATCCCAAAGGGGGTTGAGACTGAGCTTATTGGTATATTGAAAGGATTCGGCGTGGTCTAGTCCTAAGCCGTTTCTGAGCACTCGTTATGAATCAAAAGACGCAAGGCTTTAAGTCAAGAGTGGCGTTGTCACTTAGAATCAGCCTTAAGTTCTCCGAGCTCCTCTACCCCGCAGGCACTCTGATGGCGATCGCTGCGGGTGATGTACATGGCGAGAGATCTGGTGGCTGCATGGCAGTGTCATGAGATGAGCTTGGGCTGAAGAATCAGAATCGGTATCTGGGTTGGGTAAGTGCCGGTATGTCGTACATATCAACAATGTTATGTTTTTGGGATCGGGGATTCTGCTGTATGTTCTGCTCGCGGTGAAAGTTCCCCGACTACATCCCCGAATGCAGCCAAACTGATTGGATTTCTGTCCTACGATCTGCCAACTCCGATCAACGTATCACCAGTAGTGATATACAACCGTCTTTTCACATTCCCATCTTTCCCCAAGGCCCACAGGCCTGTGCACCTCAACTACCAGATTAGTCACATGTCCCCCGATAAGCTTCTCTCTGAGACAGCCCACATTCCTTCCCGTCATATTCCCGCTTTCGATCCGTGCACTCATTATCGTTTCAGGCACTTCGGTCCGGCTGCGATGGTTTAAATTGAGTCATAGATCTCGGTTCACTCGGTAGGATGCGACTTGTCAATTCGTTGATCTAGATGAGGCTTGGAAACAAGGCTGCTTTGGGCATGGTGAGTGGATAATGGAGGGCGGGAAGTGAGCAGCCACCCATCTGTCAGTTACAGAAGGAGTTTAGACAAGTTTATGACCAGGAATTGGGCTCAGCTTAAATTTGACGACAATAGGTTTCCGGGTTTTATTTATTGGTATGTTCACGTCTCTACAGATGAGGCTGAAGAACAAATTTTGTCCGAGATTACATAAACATACCTCCAGTTGTGCATTACGAGCCAACCTCTCCATCCAGTCCGTGAATCACAGCCTAGGGGGAATCGGAGAGCATACGACCTCAACTCTAAATGGCAAGAATACCTGTGTAAACTTATCCAAAGCTTAGGATAAACTTAGCATTTCTTTGACTACCTTGTCTAATCATTTCCTACCTCGGATGCATATTCCCAAGTCTTCCGACGACACCGTAGTGAGTCCACCTATGGCCATATGCTATATACCGCCCTGTTTCTTGAGAGTTCTAACTGGTAGTTGTGCAAGTTTGCATTGCTTTGATGCCGGCTGAGACTTGAAGTTTTAGTGCATCAAAGGAGAGGAGAGCAGATATTGGACCAGTTCTGCGAGTTACTTTCCATATAAAAGCTAAACTTGTGGTTGAGATAAAGTTCGGTTCTGAGCCTTCGGCGTAACTAAGAGTTCAAGGTTTCCTCTATGACTTGGGCAATGAAAGGTTAGTTGCAGTATTCTACGATAGTCCATGTATTACCATTGTTGACCTATAAGTCCCAATGTGACCTATACCAAGGGAGGGTAAGAAAAGCGAGGACCTTGGTCCTAAATTTTGAAAATACTGACATAATTTAGGATAGTTTAGGAAATTTTGTAGCAGTTTAGGATAGTTTGCAATAACATTATTGTAGATTTTGAAGTCTCATTAGACGAGTTTTAGGCTCTCATCATGAGAGTCAATTGTAGCTGGTGGATGTTCTCGCATGAACTCGAGATTGCATGGGGCAAGGCATTTGGAGCCGCGGGTTCCAAGTGAGTCACAACGAGTGGAAGGTTTACGGCTGCATAGATAGCTACATAGGAATAGGAAGGAACATCCACGGCCAAGGGTCAGCCAGGAAGGTTTTCAAAACACCAACTCGTCTTACCCAAACTTCAAACTCCTCATCATCTCCAAACATGGCTGAATCTTTAGATACCTCCGCAAGGGAGATCCCATATCCCTACGCAGTCGGCAGTATTCTTCGCGCCAATACTACGTTCGCTGTTCCTGGCTTGCCAACTCCCACCGAGCAGTACATGAGGGTTAAGCAACTGATCGAACCACAGACGCTCTCATGTTGCATGATTGTCGAGATCTTGGAGGGTCCGAACAGTCCAGCGACCGGCACTGAAGCATTCCTGAAACTATACGACTGGAGATTCGCTACCGACTTTCGGAAAGACTTTTACATGGATCTATGGTCAGCGGATGTCGAACGCAAGTATGTGGAGGGGCTACCTACTGGCAGGCTCCATGAGTTTTCACAACGACTCCGTTACGAGAAGAACTTCCGAGACGAAACGGAGAACGAGTGGGATGAGGCGGAGGATGAGGCTTTTCTGGTCCACGAGATGCAAAAGGCATTCGACGCTGAAGTTGCTACATACGCTCGCCTTGCTAAGTACCAGGGAGACGTCATTCCTCACTTTCTCGGTGAACTTGAACTCGATTTCCCTCTTAACTACCCAAACGATACAACGCAAGAACGAAAGTACAAGGTCAAAGGCGTTCTCCTCGAACTAATTCCCGGCTTCTCTCTTTCCGACATGATCAAGAAGGTTCGCCGCTCATCATGGAAGGGCATCGTCGACCAAACCATCCAATTAACCCGCGTCCTCGACGACAACAATGTTCTCAACCGAGATGTTCGACTCGACAATTTCCTCGTCGTCCATTAGGTAGAAGACAAGTACGAGGTTTACATGGTCGGTTTCGCGCAGTGCAGACTCTGCGGGGAGGATGAGTCTGACCTTCATTGGGGTCGAGCAAAACATCAACAGGACGAAGAAGGGGCTGTTGGTGCTATCATGGAGATGCGACTGGAACAAGTTGGGTACAAACTGGATTTCAAGCCCTTGTGGAAGTATATCGAATGGGCGCCTGGCGAGAACGACGAAGACTGGGCGGTTCCTTACAACCAAGTGTGTATAAACGTTTGCTACATGAGGGACAACAGGCCTCTTTGCTTGCTGCTAATGGGTATAGAACATTAGAGATGATTTCGCCCTCGCAGGGCATACATGGCTCCGGTAGTCATTCATGAGATATGAACAATAACAGTCAAATTTGCGAATGGGCGATGCCTCGCCAAGGTGCATGTTCAATGTGATCACCTCGGTTACTCCACCGCCGCTCAAGGAAAACAACACACCAGGGCGCCATGCGCTCAGTTTAGTCTAACGTTGGCACTCACTCAACATCGCGTTTGGAGTCGTCTAACTCGTCGTCTTCTCTTCATCAAAGGGTTTGCGCCCGTACACAACCGTCCTGTAAATCGTCAGCATGTCACATGCGCTCCTCTAATAATGGCATCACTCACGTCTCAACCCATCCACATTTACTCTTATCCCTCATCTCCTTACGAAACATACTCAACAGCACTTCAACTTCCTCTCTATACCATCCCAATAGGTCCATAAGCAACAGATTCGCGTACCCTTCGATACTCTGCTCAAGAGCCTGTTGGAACAAGTCCCCGGCTTGTCTTAGAATCGGATCGCTGGGCCACGCGTGCATCGGTGCTTTGATCTTCTTTTCGACGACGTCAACGAAACCTGCTGCTTTGAGATTATCGCGCATCTTGTGGCCTTTACAAATGCTGAATGAACGTCCCATCTTGTCGCCCGCGCGGTAGAACGTATCTGCCCAGACGTTGAAGACGTGCTCGGGAGGTAACTTGACGTGGTCTGATTGGATTTTCACATCCATTTCGAGATCTTGGATCCAGCCGCCAGGCGCAAGATGTGCGTATGCTTTTCTGTACAGATCGACCCAGTCGGGAACGCTGCCGTACATGGTGCGGATATGAATAAAGTCAAAGTGACCTTCAGGCCACGTCCAGTCCAGGAGACAATCTTCAATAACGAACTTGACGTTTGGGGGAACAAGCACTGGCTGAATAGGACTTAGATCAGTCCCTGTGACTTCAGCGTCAGGATATTCGTCTCCAAAGTCAATGGCCCATATCCCCGTGCCTGTGCCGATATCCAGCACTCGTTTTGGTTGGTCTCCAACAGGCGCAAGAAACAGTTTCTCGCCGAGTGTTAAGAATAATCCGACATGTGTCAGATCAAGACCCTCGTTCTGCTGCTCGTCATTAGGCGCCCAGTACTCGGTCGATTGAATATTCTCATAAGTCCGTCCATAGCGCTTGCGATACGCGAGAATACTGCTCGTTATAGAAACCGTCGACTTTCCAGAAATTGACTCGCCATCTTCATCATCTGTTAAATCCGCGGGTATTATCGTCTGTGGTTCCGCTCCAGGCGAAGTAGACTCCGAATGTACCAAAGATGGTCCCATTGTGTTGGTGGCTTGCTGGACGCACGTTTTCTCTGCCGGTAGATGAAAGAAGGGATAAAAAAACTCAAACTCTTCAGCGCTCGGGCACTGCTTGGTTTTTGACATCATGCAGATTAAGCAGCTGTGTAGTATTGATTTTCTATGCCCCACAGGGATCTAAGTCTGAGACAAGGTGATCTGTCTCATTTTTAGCGGCACGATCAAGTGTTTGTAACAGGGATATCACAGACATACATATAGCTGAGATGAGTAATCACTGTCAGGTATTAAGTCATGAAATGACGCATGTTTGCCTAGCAGTTTTGTTGTGTCAGAATGATTGGCATGGCGGTTCTAAGGTAGCCCGCTTGTTAGTCTCAAGCTCTGAACACAGTCAATTCCCTAGTAGATCTTAGGGATCTCAGTCAATTATACGAGAGCGGGAAAACGGGAAGCCGGGAAATCAAGGTCCAGCTGGACTGCTGAGATATGCCAAAGAAGCAATGTGGCGAGGCAACGGTTTCAGCTTCTTCCAATCTTGTTCAATCCTCGTAAACCACTCCAATCGGACAGAGGCAATACCTAATTAATGCATACGCCACGCAACACCAAGGAAATCCACGATACACTGCAGCAATGTGTAAATGTGGAGTCAGGTTTTCCGCCTTACGTTCTTTGGTGATAAAGATAGGTTTTCTGAGAGGATAGCTGGTATTACAACTATGAAAGCAAGATATAAATTCGCAGCTTGGATTCTGGTGATTGCAGAGACCGTAACTCCAGAATATCGTTGAGCCCGTGAGGATGGAGAAGCAAACAAGTCGTGCATCAATAGCCCCGACTAGTCACCATTTAGCTCGAATCCAAATCATTGGTATTATACATACGAAGAAAAGGGTTGAGAGGCCGCGGGATTATATCTGAAGATCAAATAGTTGAGTCATGACCTCGAGTACACCAGAAAAGAGCCTCTGGAAATAGAGCTGAACCTAGGGCACCCGGAGTAAAGCTCCAGCCTTGCAACCAGTCCCGGCCCGTCCCAATTCCTATTCGGGTAATTAAGTTGACTCCTCCACGAACCATGACTTTGAGTGCAGTTTCTTTACAAGATTTCACGTTGAACAAGGAACGAAATAGCTTCCTCACATATCTCACATTGAATACCCCAACAGGAGGCTACCCATAAGTAAATATCTACATCAAATGAATAATATATACCCCCTCCAAGAAACCAAAACAACATCCCCAAGAAAGCTACACGCACATCACCACTATTTCACTCAAGCAGTGCAAGCAGGAGCGTCAGCAGTGACGGTGACGTAGTGGGTCTCAGCAGCAGACACAGTAACGTACGAAGTCACAACAGTGTGGCTGCCAGCGTTGTTGTTATTGTTGTTGCTTGTGCCCTTGGAGCCGGATCCATATGAGCTCTTTCCAGTGGGCTCGGGCACGGGGTAAGGCTTGTTCACAGACTTAGTAACTGCGGGCTTGTTAGCGGCTGCTGAGATGGCTTCGGCAGTGTTGCTGGGTGTCGCGGGCTGGGTGTCGTACTCTTCACCATCGTCGGCAGGGCACTCATCATCGTCACCGGTCTCAGGGGCAGCGGTAGCAGAGGCGGCGGGCTCCTCGTCCTCATCACCGCAGTCCTCGTCATCACCGGTCTCAGGCTCGGCGGCGGCAGTGGGAGAGGGGGTGGGCTCATCCTCGTCACAGTCCTCATCATCACCCTCACCGTCGTCAACGGGCTCGTCATCGCAGTCCTCGTCGTCACCGGCGTCAGGGGCAGTAGTGGGCTCGGGAACAGCAGTGGTCACACTCTCGAAGATGGGGCCGAGGGCAGAAGTAGTGACAGCAACAGCCTGGAGAGTGGTGGGCTTCTCAGCAGCGGGGGCCGAGGTAGCAACGGGGGCGGAAGCAGCTGAAGAAGGCTTGGTAGAGCCGGAACCGGAGCCGGAACCGGAGCCAGAGCCACCGACGACGAAATCAACGCAAGACTCGTAGGTCTGGTTGATATCAGGGGCATCCCAGAACCACTGGAGAACACAGTCACCAGCCTTGGTGCACTCACCATCCAAGCTGGTAGGGAGAGTGACGCTGAAGGCAGTGTTGTTCTTGTCAAGACCAGAGTTGGCAGCGTAGTGCTCAAACTCAATAAGGGGCTTGCCAATCATGGTATCAGTGGAGGTCTTGACAACCGAAACATTGGCATAGCCAGTGTGGGGAGCAGCAATGGTGACATCAAAGTCGATCTTCTCGCCGAGCTTGTAGCTCTGGACATTGTCCTTGTTGTCGTCGAACTGGAATCCCTTGCACAGCCAGAGGTTGCACTCCTTGGCGTCAAAGTCAGAGCCGACAACCTGCTTGATGCCTTGGACGTTGCCGTTGATGTCGGACTCCTGCTGGTAGAAGGGCTGCTGGCCGCAAGCAGCCTTGTAGGCGTCACCGGGCTTGCGGGGAGGAGGAGACTTGACGAAGCCGTGGGCGGCGACGAGGGGAATGAGAGTAAGAAGGGCGGCGGCGTTCTTCATTTTTGCGGTAGATATATATCTTGGATATGGATAGTTCTTGAAGAAATTGTTCGTGAGAGTCTCTAGGACCAGATGTAAAGGTTGTAAAGAGTGGTTGTTGTGAATTGAACGGCCGTCAAGGCTCTGAACGAAAGTAGATGGTGGAATGAAAGTGAAGTACAAAAAAGTACAAGAAAAAAAGAATGTCGAATCTGGTCCTTCGAGGTCCGTGAAAGAATAGAGGTTGAGAGGCAGAGGTAAAAGAGGGTGGTGATATGTTGGATATATACTCGAAACTACGCCTCGGCGGATGACTTCTACACAGGGTTTAGCGATGGGGATCTGATACTCGGCGTCTGAGGCGAGGCGGTGGACCGTGGGCCTCGCTCCGTAGTCAATCTCGTTGATGGTTGTGATCCTTGTCTGTGAGTGTAAGTTGGACTGGGGGGTGTTGACGGCGGCAATCAGTGGTGCTGGGGTTTAAACTACAAGCGCTGGAGTAGACGAACAGATCATGTCACTCTATAAACTCATTGAATGTCTATTATGAATACACCCGAAATCGATGCCTAATAGTATTATAGCTCTTTGTTCATACAAACATGTTTGGTTCTATCAAACATGTCATGTCACTCATCCCGTTTCGTCCCTCCAAACCAAACACTTACACATCTCGTCTCCCTTTCTCCCAATGTTTCTAAGCGATCAAAGACCATGTCTTACACCGTTGCCAAGGCCCGATCTCACCGGAATTCGAATCTGCCTCAAGGCAATTCGTCCGGCCTGTTCAACCGCTCGCCCATTGTCTTTCCCCACTCTATCTACCTGTCAACCCCCCCCTGGTCAGGGCCTGTTTGGAGCCAGCGCAAGGGGCGCTAACATCATTGGTGGAACATCCAACGGCTGTGTTTGAGCCTCAAGATGGAATGATAGAAATTGGTCTTGAACCGCCGAGATTAATTAAAGAGGGATTGTTCCAGAACTTGTCGCTTAGACTCCCACCGCGCTGTTGGGCATTACTACTGCGATCTTTTATGGCCACCAGCGTATAGACAATAGCAGATCTTGATATTTCTCTTCAATACGACGATTTACTGACTTTAGGCTAACAACAAGCATAACATCATAGCGATAGCATAAAACATCCCTGTCATGTGGATCAGCCCAGCCCTGTATCCCACTCCAAACAAACGCCTCTCATCCACGGAAAAACTCTCCTCCAAAACTTCGAAACCCGTCTCCGACAAACACCAGCTCCCTTGTTTCAGGATGGCATGCGGCCAAGCCAGGGAACGTCGCCTATGCATAATAATAAACATTGTTCTATTCTTCCGCCTACAATTAATTAATCCTTGGAACTGACAAGACGGAATTCGGCAGGCAACCGTGCCACGCCTGAATGGATGAATTCCCCTGGTTTTCAGCCAGTGTTTGCAGTTTTCGGATTCAGGAACATGTCACTGTGAGGATGAACGCAATTAACCCGAGACGATTAATAGATCTTCGTCAATTCATCAGTATGCAACACTCATTAATGCTTTCTCCATCACGGCATTGCAGTTCATCCCTTCCCTTCCCTTCCCTTCCCCCACGTGGTGAAACACTGCAAGCCCAAACACTATGCATTTTCCATCCCATCTGGTGATTCAGCTCATCACCATGATCCGATAAAGCAAACAAGAACAAATTCCTGGGACCCCAAATCTAGATACTAATTTTGTTTCACGCCCACACATGCATAATTTAAAATTTCTAAATCGGCTCATCACGAGGCTCAATAAGAACCTCATTGACAGCAACATGGGGTGGTTGACACACAGCATACACAATAGCGCTAGCAACCTCTTCGGGCTGCAGCACCTCGGCACCTGTGGGCTCACCGTACTTCTTCAGCGCCTCCTGGTCGGTAGACATGCCCAATAGGTCCGTCGCCACATTTCCAGGCTGGACGGAGGTGACCCTGAGGCCAGAGCCTGCTGTTTCTAAGCGCAGAGCCTGCAGCGTCGCTTCGACGAAGAACTTGCTGGCGGAATAGACGCCCAGTCCGGGAAAGACCTTGCGACCGGCGTCGGAGGATATAGCCACTATGTGGCCTGCGCCTCGGGATAACATGCCTGGGACTGTGGATGACAGGCAGTGTAGAAGGCCCTTGCAGTTGACATCGACAGTGCGCTCCCACTCGTCGGTCTGGTTATTCGCCATCATGGTGAAGTACATTACACCTGCGCAACTAACAAGGATATCAACCGGCCCAAGCTGCTCAGTGGTCTCTTTCATGAGAGACTCCACCTGAGCCTTGTTCGTGACATCCGTCTTGTGGATAAGCACCTTGCCGCCATAAACGCTAATCTTCTTCTTGACGCCTTCGAGAGCATCAGTTCGACGAGCAGCGACTGCAACGTGTGCGCCCTCTTTGGCAAGACCAGCAGCGACTGCGGCGCCAATGCCAGAAGATGCACCTGTGACGACAGCCACTTTGCCTGCGAGACGGCCCTTGCGGCACTTCTTGGCGACGCCGTTGACTTGTTCGCGACGAGGAGGGCGGGAGAGCCAACCGCGGGCGTAAAAGTGTCGCATGTAGATCTCGAGAAGACCGTCGTTCATCTTGGGACGGGGCACGTTGTACTTGTCGAGGGTAGGTTGTGTCTTGCCGTCTTTGAGGACGATGACGGACTTGAGGACTTCGACGCTGGGCATACCGCCGCGAAGAATGTCGACTGTGAAGGGATCGTCGCCGGTCTTTCTGTTGCCTCGCTTCTCCCACCACAGAGCAACCCAGTCGTCCCAGGCCAAAGGCTCAGTAGGATAGCCCAACTTGGCCAGGGATGCGAAGAGCTCTCCTGATGGTACGGGAGCAGGATCGCCGAGATGGTACATTGTCTGCTCAGTGTCGTTGGTGTGGTTGGCGAGAGTAACAATGGCATCACTAACAAAGTCCACGGGCGTCATCTCAATATACCAACCCTCAACATCAGGAGCACGACCAAGCTGGAGAGACTCAACAAGAATAGCGTTGATCAAATCCCAAGCGTTCGTCGAGCCAGAAACACTGTGGCCAGAAATAGTTCCAGGGCGATAAACACGCACGGGAATACCACGACGGCTGGCCTCGTTGACAAGCTTCTCAGCAACCCACTTTGTCTGACCATAACCATCGAGCAACTTGGTAGGAACATCATCCACATCGATGACGGTGTCTTCACACCAGCCGGTATGCGAAGGTGGAAGCACACCATTGGTAGAAACGTGGTGAACTGTTGCGCCGCTACGGCCAGCGAGACGAAGAATCTCGCGTGTGCCCATAACATTGGCGTTTCGCAGCGCAGCGTAGGGATAGACCAGGTTTACGGTAGCAGCAGCATGGACAATGACCTGTACGCGAGTTGCCAGCTCGTCAAAGACATCAGGAGCAAGACCCAGACGCTTTCGGGTCAGTGTACCGGGCAGGATCTCAATGCGCTCGAGGAGATAATCCTCCCAGAGTCCGAGATCGATCAAGTTCTTTCGGATACGAGCCATACCAGCGGGCGCGCAATCTTCGACGGGCTCAGGGAATCGCACAAGACAAATAATCTGTGCATCTGTAGAATCGACCAAGTTCTTGAGGAGGAAAGCACCCAGGTAACCAGTAACACCAGTAAGAAGAATTGTCTCGGCATCTCTTAGAGCACGCATAGGGGTACCATTGCTCTGAATATCTTCGGGAAGCACAGAGTCTGCCCGGAGAACAGCTGGGAGATCAGCCTGCACAGCAGCAGTGTGACCATCACGAGCAGCCTTGATAGCCGCAACATGGCCTTCGAGAGTAGGGGTTCCAGCAAGAGGAGCCAGAGGAACAGGGAAACCAAACGTCTTGCTAAGTCGGCCAGCTAAATCCGCAAGTGCAAGTGAGTGTCCACCCAGATCGAAAAAGTCGTGCTTCGGTGTGATGACGCTAGGCGGCATGTTAAGCGACGCAGCCCACAACTGAATGACCGTCTCTGTCTTGACCTTGATGTTGTGCTCCTTTTTCTTCTGAACAGGTCTAGGTGATCTCGGCGATGGCGGTGCAGGCAAAGCCTTGAGATCAACCTTGCCGGAAACGCCGTGTGTAGGAAGCTCCTCCAGCTCGACCCAGACTGAGGGAATCATGTAGTGGGCGAGATGGTCGGTAAGGGCACGTCGAGCAACGGGGCTGTAGCCGTAGTCATCGATGAGAGGAATGGTTCGGTCTCTAGTCTCGCCCTTCTCTCGAACGATGTAAGCAACAATCTGTCTCTCGAGGCCCTCGCCGTGAGCCACGACTGCACAGTCGCGCACAGCAAGATGCTTTCGGATAGCGCTCTCAACAGCACCAGGCTGGACGGTATAACCACGAGTCTTGATCATGCCTCCAACTCGACCTGTAATCTCCAAGAGTCCGTTAGGAAGAATGCGAGCCAAATCGCCAGTTCGGTACATGCGTGCATCCTTGTCTCCAGCAAAAGGATCGGGTTGGAAAGCCTTGGCTGTTGTTTCAGGCAAGTTGAGATATCCTCGTGCTAGAAGTTTACCACCGACGTAAAGCTCACCACTGTCACCTGGGTTGACTCTGTTGCCAGCCTCGTCGAGAACATAAGTATGCTCTGGGTCAGTGGGAGGACCAACAGGGCACACTCTTGTGTCGAAATCAACGAATGTTCCAATGTCACCAACAGCAGTCTCGTGGGTCTCACTAGCACTGTAGACGTTGAGAAGTCGTGTCTCTGGGAGTGCGTCCATGGCACGCCGCACGAGGTCTGTAGTGACCACCTCACCGTTCAACCAGAGGGAGCGAAGATGAGGGAGCTGTTCTCCCAACTTGGGGTGTCGTGAAAGGACTGTGGCCAAAAGCGTGGGGGTCATAAGAGTGTCGGTGATACGCCATTGTGAGAGAAGCTCAACGAGAGCAATAGGGTCGTAGCTGGCGTGGTCGGGAATGGCAACAGTTGTGGCGCCTCTGATAAGAGGTCGGAGCATCTCCCAGATGAAGAAGACATTGCAGGCCACTCTGTCACCGGGCTTGAGGTCACTGACGGCAAACCGTAAATCGTATGAGCGAACAGCAGCTCTATGAGGATTCATAATGCCCTTGGGCTTTCCAGTGGTACCGGAAGAGTACGACACGAATAGTAATCGCTCCATATCATCATCCTCGGGCAGTGATCTCCTCTCATTCAAGTGGGGTGAAATCTCTCCTCTAGCCAGCTTATCAGGGCTATCGACAACAATGACTGGCGTCTCAGAAGTGAGATTGCCGGAGTACTCAGACTGAGTAAGAATGACAGTTGGCTTTGCATCTTCAATGACATCTCGCAACAGGCCAGCAGGGTACGCAACCTCGAGGACCAAAAAAGCACCACCCGCTCTCACGGCAGCCAGAGCAGCGATAACGTAGTCTGCACTTCTCCCCATGAGAACACCGACGAGATCATCGCGACCAACGCCATAGTCACGCAATCGCTCGGCTAGAGCCCAGGTTTCTCTGTCGAGTTCTGCGTATGTGAGGGATCTCTTTTCATCTTCGAGGGCCACTGCGTCGGGAGTGGTTTGAACCTGCTGCTCGAAGAGAGCAGCGAGATCCTTGTTGACATCGATGATTGTCATGATGTCGGTTAATTGAGGATTGTGAATGGGGGAGAGAGTGTGTGTGAGTTGTTTGGATGGGAGGTGAGTAAGTAAGTAGAGATGAGAGAGCGGTGGGTGGGTCACGCGACCACTGGGCTAAAAGAGATGTCGGTGACGGGTCCGGTAATATCTGCCTGTCTAGACTATCCCCCAACAATTGCCTCCCACGTAGGCTGAACTAGATTACGCAGAGTGGATGGTTCGTATCTGAGGGTTCGGTAAGGTTAGTCTGCCATTTCAAGCAAGGTATCACTATTCTCCCATCACTTACTATTGTTATAGTAAACACCTGCACTCTCGGTTCGCGGGGTCAAGATAGTGAGATAACACCTCGCTGCTGTGCTACAACACCGGTCGAGATATCAATTGATGATGAAAATAAAAACTGTCAAGGCAGGATGTATCATCAACTCAAGCTTGTAAAACGAGGCCACCTTGAAGCAAGGAGTAGCATCCATTTTATTCGCAATGCCTGCCACTGCAGTGCATCTGTCAGGGCGGTGCCAATTAACATGCCCCCCCACGGAGAACTGGCTATCGATGATTGGACTGCTCTAGCGACCTTTCAGGCCTAGTCGCCCGCCAATTTTGGGACGTGGAGGGGGAGGGGAGCCTCCCGGAGAGAGGGGATTGACTCCATTATGGCCTGGAGAAGATATCAATGGAGGGGAATGGAAGCATGTCTTTGGTTCTCTCGTATTCTCTTCAATGGCAAGCGAGGTTCATTTTCGAGTGGCATTGCGATGTTGAGTCGATTGAAACATGATCCTGAACAATTTGATCCCTGTCAGAAAAGAATGGAAACAAGGGACCTCTCAACGAAACCAAACATTTGGGCCACTTTCACGTGCTAAAAATTGTTCTTTACAGCACCCCTGCTTCTGTCTCTAGCGCCAATGGAACCATCCTCGCGATGTTACAGGGTAATCTTCAATTTAGTTTGCTTGCTTCACGATGTTTTAATATCACCATTGTACCAGCTTGTCTATTATCTATACAATTACATCTTGTCACTGTAGTCTCAAGTTACAGTTTCCCGCCCAGGAGACGAAAGAAAAGCCTGCAGTCGGAAGTGATAACATCTCCCGCTGCATATTTGTTTATGCACAATGTGTTAATCCCAGTAATTAGACCTGGACCTTTTCTTTGGAACCAAGTCACCCACATATTCCTTGCGGGATTAATTGAGGGTTCACACTATTCAAACTACTCGTCACACGAGATCGACCAAATTAGCACACGCTTCGGATCTCGCAGGGCAGACCATTCTCCCCGTTGTCTGATATCACCACTTCATACCAATCTCTCGCCTCGTTACCAGTCCTATCCTATTATCTGACCGAATCAACAACGTGTCACCACCCTCTCTGCCAACTTTTCCAACCCCATGACTCTAGAACCGGAGTACTTTACCCTCAAAAGCCTGTCACATCGCGATTCTCCCCGTCGTGCACCGTTCTGATTGGCGCCGACGACCCGAAGCAGAGGGGTCGGACCATCGCCACTATTGTCGAGCATTACCGCTTTCATCCTTGTGCATGACGCTCGGGGAGTCTATTTCTTGGAGGGCCGACGAATCAGACCCTTTTTGATGAGCTGGTTTCAGCACAGGATGTGCTTCAGAATTTTTATTGCTTGGATGGCTTGGTTATTGGAGACGATGACGGGCGGTGAGTGAAGACACGCGTCAGACACGTTGTTACTCTTGATAAGCTGTTCAAGATAAATTCTCAGTGATGATAACTTTCACTCATTGAGGCTTTGCTTGGATATTGAGAGAAAAGCTGAAAAGACGGCTGAGGAGGTGGGTTGTAGCGTGGGGTAACCTCCATATCCATCTCCATCTTGGATGCGCACCATCAAAAGAAGCTTAAGGCCAGGCTTGGCACGAAGACGTCAGCAACTTTGTTCGCGTAGAGCCGCCAAGCCAATCGCATCCACTGAACTGAACTGCACAGCATTCGATTGGAAGTCCATAGCTTGCTCCTCGGGGAGATGAACCCGCCACCGGTATGGATCGAACGAGTCCCATGAGATTCTGTTTCTCCTGTGCTAATCGGATCACCCAGAGACAGTAAAGGCACAACGTCTTAAGTAATGGTCAATTACTTAACAGTCTATCAATTAAAATCAGCTTAGAGACCTAGGATATAGAAACATTTTCTAATAATAATTCCATTTCTTGGGCTTTTGCCAAGTGCTGATCAAAGTGCCCAGGTCAAGAGCTTCTGTCATCTGGCTGACTGTCCAGGTTGGTACTGCAGATCAGCATCTCAGCCTCCAACCATCTCACCAGAAGAAAAACGGCAACAACCACAACAGAACCGTTAATAATCAACCATAACAAACGGAATCCCATTTAACAAGTCCTATAAATAAAATAGCATGATTCTTCTCCATCGCTTTACCCGGGTCCCACCAAAGCTTGTCAAATGATAAGATAAAGGACCCGCCTTGACAACGCCCTTTACCATGTCTTGTCATTGACGACTGGGTCCCATCGTGCCAAAACACAACGCCCTTTGCCATGTCTTGACATGCTGCTTATAAAAAATTACCAAATAATTTGATGCTTTTGCCGAAAAACAGTACCAATCATCGTAGTCTCATGCCACTTCTTGACGTAAAATAAATTCATCGTGCTACAATAAAACCATCGATGCCCCCCTGACCTTTCATGTCTGTTTTATCCTATCACCCTTCCCCTGGCCACGGATTCTCAACTCTATACCTTCGACTTCACTTATGACGGTTGCGATCCAAATATTCAGGGTATCATATCTCTCATTACAACTATTAACTGCTATACAAAAAAGGACAAGACTTTTGCTACTTTTCCAACACCCAAAACTCCGAATCGATACTCGTTTAAATTTGCTCTCGTCCCTTGCTCAGATCGACCTCAGCCAAAGGAACAACCTTGGTTCGGCAGATGAGCTTGTGACCAACATACAAAACCGCGAAAAGCATCAAACTGATGTAGTTGGAGAAGAAATCGGCTACGCTCCAGTCGATAAAGGCGGTGAAACCACAAGTGATGGTGATCAACGCTACGAAGAATGCACCATAGTAGGAGAGGTAGGGCTGGAGAGGAGCAAGATATGGAAGCTCAGAACGGGAAATTCCCTGCACCTTCATGATCTTCTGGAAGCGGATGTGGCAGACGTTGATGAGGACCCAGGTGATGAAGCACGAGGTGGAACTGACGTTGAGAAGCCAGTTGAACACCTCGGCTCCGCTGGAGGACAGGTTGATGTAGGCGATGAGACCCATGACCGAGCATGAAGCCACGGCAAAGTAGGGAGTTCCGTACTTGTTGGTGCGCTTCATGAAGGCGGGTGCAAGACCATCCTCGGCGAGTGCGACCATGATTCGGCTACTAGAGTAGACGTTTGAGTTGGCAGCCGTGAGGATGGCAGAGAGGAGAACAGCGTTGATAATGTCAGGAAGAACCTTGACACCAGCGCGGGTGGCGACGACGACGAGAGGTGAAGCAGAAGCATCCTGAGCACCAGAGTCAAGTCGGGGATCGTTGAAAGGAACATTGATACCGACGAAGAAGACGGTGGCCATGAACAGGCTGAAGATTCCCCAGAATGTCCAGCGGATGGCCTGGGGAATAGCCTTGCGGGGGTTGGCAGTCTCTCCGGCGCCTACACCGACGAGTTCAGTTCCCTGGTACGAGAAACCAGCGGTCACAAGAACAGCCCAGAAGCCGACAAACTTGCCCGTGGAACCGTCAATGTCCATGTAGGTGTTTGTCACGCCAGGATCCTTCCAGTACTTGAAGCCAATGTAGCCCTCCTGTCCAGCACCGGCATTGATGCAGATGGAGAAGATGATGAAGCCGACAATGGTAACGACCTTGATCATGGAGAACCACATCTCGATCTCTCCAAAGATCTTCACAGGGACAAAGTTCAGCGCCGTAAACAGAGCCCAGAAGACACTGATCCAAATAGCGATACTAAGATTTGAATCCCAGTACTGGATGATGATACCAGCAGCTACGAGTTCCAGCGCAAAGGTAATAGACCAGCTAAACCAGTACAACCAACCCATGGCGAAACCCAGTGTGGGATCAACGAAACGAGCGGCATACGAGGTGAATGATCCAGTAATGGGGATGTACGCGGCCATCTCGCCCAAGCTGACCATGACGGCGTACACCACGGAGCCCATGAAAGCAAAGGCAACGAGGAGCGATACAGGACCAGCCTTGACAAGGGCTGGACCGACACCGAGGAAGAGACCTGTTCCAATGGTACCGCCAATAGCAATGAACTGCAAATGACGCGAGGTCATGGCCCTGTCAAGGCCAGATTCACCAGTCTCGACATCTTCCTTGTTGCCGGTGTTCTTCTTCTCGTTACTAACACGAGGGGACTTTTCGTCCCCTGAAGAAGCAGAGTCCATAAGCATGATGACGGACTGTAATATGAAGCTGTCGATAGTAATGCGAGACACGCAGAAAAGGCAAGAGGGGGAGGGATGACTCGCTTGAAAGGAGGGAGGAGAGAAGATGTGGTAAGATGAGATGAGAGACGAGGGACCGAAGCCAAGTGGGCTGGCAGTGACGCTGTTATGTAAAAAAATTGAAATGTCAACGGGGATGGGTATATGTCAATCGGGAATGAATGGGCCCATTACGAAAAATTTCGATGTCGGACCAGAGCTACTCGGAATTGGTCTGTGTGAGTGGATGTGAATCCATGCATTCAAACGAGAATTTCTCTGAGCGTTTGCCTCCCGGTATGAGCGATCTTGATCAGCACTCCTACAGTACCATCTACCATCCAATTAATGATCCGTATTTTACAGCTTCCTATTCTACTCAAATCACACTATACACAACAGCTATAAAATACGCATCACATTGCTGCAACTGAGTAAGCTGGGCAGATGCCCCATCGATGGAATATCACGTTGATTGAATTATCGCAAGATGTTTAATTCTGTAGTTTCCGGCTCGTTACCGATTGAGTTAGGTTTCCCGAGCCGCCACACTAAAAACATTCTAGCACGCGCAGAAAAACTTCTCAGCGCCAGGGGTTGGTTCACTTTTTTTTTTTCTCACGCGCCACTAATAGAATCCTTGCCACGGCTTGTCCGCTGCGAGAATTAGCAGGAGAGCCAATGAATGCGCTGCAAAGATTGAAAAGCCAAGGAAAAGAGAAAATTTCAGGTGGCTTGATCGCTGCATGTAAGTTAAGCCACTGATTCAAAAGCTTCGATTTGTTCCATGCAGCTCGTGGTCTGACAGGGCACCCTCGATTGTCGGGCCATTTGGGAGCAAGGATGCGGCTCTTTTGCCGACGACAACCTCGCATCTCCGAGTTGACTCTTACAGTGAATCACAACTCCATTATCGGAGAGCACCGACCGTCAACAAACCTGCTAAACATGACAAACTGGGGACGAAATAATGGATCTAGCCAGAGATGTTTGTGATACGGTTACGTGATGGAGAAAATAAGCATTCATGGTCAAACGGGGTTTGAGGAGAACCTGGGAAACTTGGGTGTTTTCATTATGTACTGACTCCGCAAGATGCCATCACTTGCTGGAGAACACGGGCCGAGACTGGGACATACATAGTTGAGTCATGAAGGAAGAGACCCCAATGTGATTGGACTCTTGTGAAGCTTCAATCGGATATCAACCTTGATCCCCCAATGCTGCACCAACACGAATATCCCATGGACACTCAAATGACAAAACATTCCACCACTGCATAACCACTCTTCCTCCGCGTTATGCCCCCCTGCCTCGACAATCTCGCTTGCTTCTCCCCCGCGCGTCTCACCACAGTTTAAGTGACAAATTCTTTGACGATCAAGTTGTGTAATATCTTGCCTCTCAGCCTGGACCTAGCTAGGATCGTGATAGGGGAATAAGATCCGGGAGATCTTCCCGGGAGGCATGACATTTGTTTCTGGGTTCTTGTCCGATAGGCTCGACGGTTTTATTCTTGGCAATGATTATTAGTCGTTCAATGTGAGATTCAAAAGGACCTTTGATCCATGCTATGAGTAAACGCTGGTGCGGCGTAGTCGGTATTGATGTTACAGAGCTGCAAACTCACACCACTTGGCCAAGCTTGGATACCAGACCACGTCAAGGCACTAAAACCAATGCGAAATCTCCTCTGGTCTTGAGTAATACTGTAAAATAGTTTGCCCAACCAAGATGTCCAAAATTGAGCCTTGATGGAGTGATGATGAAATGGTGCCTGTCATCTTTTAGTCCCAGAGCCTCTGTAAACCGCCCATGCAGGCAGCTTCACTGCAATTTTAAGCCCACCACAGTCGCTCATGCTTAGACTCGCAGGAAACCTGGCATCTCACCGCATAAAACGACCCGACAAACAGCAATGACTTTGTACAGAACACTAGAAACGCCTGAGCGGTTATACTTGCGCTCTACATAAGCATGTATCGTCTTGCAAAAACATCAAATGCTTAATCCCCATGGCACGTGCAACAAAAGAGCTCTGCTGTAGGTAGGCGGTAGCCACTTAATATCACTGTAGAACCAGAGCACCATAAGCGGGAGTCAATGCCAATAAGAAAGCTATTATTTATTATTCTGAATCATTACATATTCTCAGCGGTATAAAAGCCACCGCACAAAAAGACAATTCTCATCATAGAAACACAATGAGTCCTCCTGTATCCTTCTATGGTATCGTTCAAAGACAAGCGGCCGGTCAGTTAATCTGTTACTCGACAGCTGCAGTCTATTAGGTAGGATAATTTTGCGACCTCGATCATAAGGGCCCCAAAGGTCCTAGACAACTTCAGGATAAACTTGGGGAGCTTTAAACATTCAACTCCCTGATTGACGGGCCCAATTTTGTTAATTTCAAAGGCTTATCGGTCTTGGATGACCTGCTGGACCTTAGGATACACCCTACACATCTCCTGGTACAGCTCGGGGTGGTCGCGCCACATGACCTGAGGATCCCAACCAGCAGCAACAAAGATAGTCTCGACGCCGCTCGAGATGGGAGTCGTGAAGACGTTGGCGATCTGGAACCCGATGAGGAAGGAAAAGGCCATGACGACTGCGGTGTATTGGCCGTTGTTGTTGTACGGGGGATCGGTGAAGTACAGGTAGAGGTAGGCCAGGAGGCCACAAGCGTATGCGATGAAGAGACCACCGAACGAAAGGACGGGTCCGATGAGGCAGTCCTGCGTGTGTTAGTTGTGAAGATGGAGAGAAAGATGCAAATTGTACTTACATTGATCAGAGCATCGATTCCACGGTCCTTGATCATCTTCCAGGTATCCTTGGCAGCCGCAAAATAAGCCTTGCCATAGAGAGCAATGTGGCAGAAAGCATATCTGTTGATAAACTCAACAGCCCACTCCAAAATACCCAGCAAACAACCAATGCAACAGAATAGAGCGTATCCTAATATGCTGCCATCTGCAGCCTCCTGGTTGCGAGCGGCGGTGCAGATCTGTCGAACGAACTGAATGATAGCGACCAACAAGCTACCCAACGCAATGGAGCCAAAGCTGTAGGTCAGGGCTCGCTTGGCTGAAGCACGGGTGGCATCCTTGGGGAAGTTATGAGGGTTGAAGTACCAAGAGCCGTAGACGCCTGCAATCGTGGTGTGGATGGTGTTCTTGAGCCACTCGGAGAACCAGTACATGGTAAAAGTGATGAAGACGATGAGACCGATGACCTTGCCCTTGCCGCAGCCACCATCAGCGCAAGAAGGGTTGTCGTTCGCTGGCTGGTACTTGATGTAAATTGCGACAAGGGTGATCGAGAACCAAGCAGACATGGCCGTAGCGATGATCCCTCCAATCAAGCTGGTGAGGTAGACATGGCCATACTTCTTGCTGACGTCGATGGTAGTTCGAAGCATGAGCGCCGAAAAGGGAATTCGAGAAATCCATGTCCAGAAGCAGAAGGCTATGAACAATCCAAAGATGAGGAAGACGATTCCGGCAGACCAGTATCTGCGCCAGAGATAAAAGATGGCCGTGCCAAGCGCCCAGCATATATTGAGAATTCCAGTGACCCAGATGAACTGCTTGGGAAAGGCTCGCGCTAGCCAGACGTATGTGTAGGACAAAACAAATGCGACTGCGAGTACAAACATGAACAGAATGACGGTACTGGTGTTCAGAGAAAAGTCATTACGATTGCCGTAGATTCCAGAGCCAGCATTTCCCTTGTTCGCCGCGTAGCCTTGCAGCGCGATACCGGAAACAACGACATAACCGGCCATGAAGAGGATGAAGAGGATACCAGCCCAGAGATCATTGTATTTTGGCTTCGGGATCTTGAATTGTTCTTCAAAGGATCCCTTCTCGTTGCCGCCGTAGCCTTGGGCAGGCATGTAGCCATTGCCATTCTGAGGGGGGCCTTGTTGGTACGGTTGCTGAGGTGGCTGTTGGTACTGCTGATACGTCGAGGGTGGAGGTTGGGGTTGGTAGGGTTGTTGATAACCGCCGCTGTTGGAATAACCATACGGCGGCTGCTGTTGATTCGGATTGTAGTAATTATCGGCTTCCCCCATGATGACGGGTGGGGAGGTCGGAAAATTTGAGTCCTCGATCCTAAATGACAGAATATTTGTGTAAGCTTAGGGTGTCTTTGCCAAGGGTTGTAATGAACTTGGAAGGCTCTTTGAGTACCTTGGGTAAATACCTTTATATCACGATGGAGGCGTGATCAGCGCAGGGATATCAAGTACCGGCGGTCGCGTCGCAATACGAATACCCGAAAAATCAATCTATCGCGATTGACAATGCTGACGGTGATAAAGATGATGAAGAAGTCAAAAGTTGGCAAGGTAAACACAGAAAGGGATAGAAGGAAAAGATCATGATCTCAGCGGGGCTCTCGAACCTAAGATTGCTTGCTCCTACCCAAGAAACTAAGACAAGAAATCAAAGACATCACACAGCTTGGCCAAAACCGATGAGGTCATTGACGTAGAGATGTAACGGGAAATGGCTTAGACCCTCCCTCTCAACCAATCAAATTTCTGGCCAGCGGGAAACTCCCTGGAGTTACAGGCCTGAACAGCTGAAGACCAGAGCTGCTAAGAGCCGCTAATGGCTTGTCCGGTGCCGACCTGCCGAGCGCCAATCTCGTCAAGGTACAGAGGCCATGAGCTAAAATACTGGGATTTTCCGTTATGCTTAACTGGAAGTGTCCGAGCGGCTGCAATAGAGTGTTCGTTTCATATGGATGGATACACGATGGCCTAAAGCATTTGTTTGTGGTCTGTAACGAATGCAGCTCGCCTACCTTATTGTTGAATTCATCAGACGATTTGCGCGCGTCGAAACGAATATTCCAGTGGCAGGCGTTGGCCGTTTGAACCCAGCGCCTGTTCTCGTATCGATAACGCGATGGGAATAAAACATCGGATGACTTAACCTTTTGGTCATCGGTAGTGGCTGCAGCCTGCACTGCCGTATCTAGCGCCTGATCTTTATCCCTGGGTACTCATTTCAAGACACCGCGCAATATCGTCTACAAACATCTCAAAACGAAAGACAAGATGCACGGTAAATATCACTACGAGGCATCCTTACTTCACAGCGAAGACTACCTTGTAATATATGAATTACAACGCCAGGGTATCACTCAACAAGCCTAAATACAAACCCCCCATATCCAACGCTCCCGCGTTCGAAACATCCCCAAGTCTCTACCTCAACCTCTACCACGACCTCTAAATACAACATCAAGAGCCCCAGCTCCTAAAAGACCCTGCATTCGAGAACGTTGAACCATCTTACCCAATGCGCCTCTAGGCATCGTCAATCTGTGTTCCCGTCTCATCATACTCCATGACTTCCTCCAGCGCCGCCAAACTCTCATTATCATGTCCAATTTGTCGTCGAGCATTAAGCGCCGCGATACGTTTGTTATCAGGACGGAGAATACTCCACATCTCAGCCGTCACTGCAATCGCGCTTGCGTCGGACGTGGTGCGCGACATCATGGCCTTCATCCAGGCGAGTTGTTTGCCTGCGAGTCTCCAGATCACGCCGTATGAGTCCTTGTAGCCTAGTTTGAACATTGTCGATGCTTTGAGGAGCTCCCATTTGCTCAGAGATGGGTCGCCGTTCCATGTGTCGAGGAGGGGCTTAACTTGCCTCGAGGACAGGAGCTCTGGTGGTGGTTGATATGTAGACCATTTCTGGTGTATTTCTCTGACTCTAACGCCAAAGTCGCCGTTCGACGGGTCGCTTTTATGGCCGGCCATCGTCCTTTTCCATTCGTTAGTAGTATCGGCCACCTGTGCACGTAGTGCGATCATAAGCCTGCCAATGATCCTCGACTCATTCTTCTGGCTCTCGAAATCATCCCAAAGACGAACAAGATCCTTGTCCCATGCTTGTACAGGAACATCCTTTCCAAAGAGGGCGTCGGAAAACTTCTTCAGTGCATCTGCAATCGTATCCTCGGCTACCACAAACTTGAGCTCGTCAAGAATGTGTATGGACCCATCTCTGTTGACGTAGTTGCGTCTGGAGCTCCTCTCATTCTCGTATTCTGGATCTTTGCCTTTCATGTTCATATCTCGTTTCAACCGATCATAGTCCTCGCGACTAAATACCAGTCCTTGCTTGGCTTGATCCACAAGGAGAGCAACCAATGTACTCAAAGCGACAGCTCTCTCGCTGTTGACACCCCTCTCAAGATAACAGAGTTTCTCTTTGAACTTGGTGGCGATACCTAAATATCCCGGTTGCATGTTGAACGAGATCGCTGAGCGAAGGAAATCCGTACAAGCGCTCTCAACATCTGTCGCCGAGTTCAAGATGGACTCGAAGCTTGGGTTGGATTTTTTGAGATATCCCTGTCCGACGAGATCTGGTTCAACTGGCTTTGGAGCATTATTGAAGTTGTTGACAATATCAGGGTCCCAGCAGATCCAAGCCAGATCACCGTCGTAGTCACCACCAGAGAGCATATCGGCAAGCGGGGATTTGCCTTTGGACGAGAAGACAATAACATCTTTGAGATGCTTCAAATTCGGCCGGAATACAGCCTTGACTTTCTGTATGTCGCTGACGAAGTGCGCTGGGGCTCGAGCGACGAGGATGTCGATACCATCGAGTAGCGTATCCGACTCGCCATCAGCTAAGAATTTGGAGGAGAACGCAAGTTGAACTTCGCCTTCTTCGAGCGTCCCGGTAAAGTCGACCGTCATAAAAGCGTATGTCGATCGGGGGATCTTGATGTTCATCTTCACCTTGAGCTGCTCCGCCTGTCTTTTCTGATTTTTCCATACCATATCTCTCAGGAATTGACACTTGGTGGCGTCGAAGCCAGCGTCAAGCATGTACGAAATGACATCTTCTTCTCTTTCTGGGAGAGCGCCAAGGAACGGGACATTACCTAGTGTTGCTCGATCGAATCCGCGATGCGTAAAGCTACGAAGATTGGTCGGATGGGTCATGGCAGCCAGTTGACCTCCAATCTCCTCTTGAAGTCCGTTTGCCAGATGACGTGCGATGACATTTCGCATATCTTTTGGGACAGGCGCCTGTGCTTCGAGAACCGGGATGAACTGTGTGTTGAGTGCAGCAGATTTCAATTCCCGAGACCACTCACGCACTTCAAATGTCCGGTGATGAACGTCTTCGAAGTCGCAGTTCCATTTCCGCTGCGAGGGATATGTTTCTATCCAATCGTCGTTGTCCATTCCGTCATCCTCGACGTCGACAATCCACATGCCCTTCGCACTGCCGATACGAGCCTGGAATGCGCATGGTGTTTCCAGTAGGCCCAACTGAGATGCTATTCTCCGCGCAAGACTTCGAGACATGCGGCCGATACCGTCGCCCATGTCCTTCTGTTCTTGCTTCTCTTTGACGCTCATGTACTTGTGGAAACCTAACATGTTGTCGCGATGCCGGAACTGGTGGGGTTCAAGGACGACAGTGGGAAGAGTTTTGCTGAGGCCTGGACTGGAATATTAGCTAAGGCTATGGAGGAATGTTCAAATAACTCACTGAGAGCAAGTCGTGAGAATAGCTTTGGTACCGGCTGTGAAGCGTTCTGCTCAATATTGATAGCCCAGTTCAAGAGATCACAGCGTCGCATCTTTGTACGATGTCCTAAAGATGTCGCTTCTTCCAAAGGAGGAAATTGACTCTCAGGAAGACGGAAGTTGATACCGTCCGTTGCAAAGAAGTAGACACGCTCTTGCATGATTGTCAAAGATTTGTGAGGAGGGCGCGGGTCTTTGATGGTTTTCTTGGCTTTACGAATATAAAAAGGTGCCCATGAACGACCGACGAAGTAATGAAGGCTTTCGGTCAACCATCTGATGACTTTCTCTGCACCTTGCGGGTCTTGCTTAATTATGTCGGGAGCATCTCTGGAAGTCGGCGACGGCATGATAACCTCCATGAAACGATCTGCCCCAAACCGTCGCGCAAGTCGATGCCCAAGTTCAAGGCGAGGCGGCTGAATTTGGAGTCGGTAAAGCTGACCAGAATCTTCTGTATTGCATACGAACTCTGCAGAAAGAACGACGGCTTTGTCCTGTGAAGCAAACGAACCAAAGGCCGCGTCCCATACAGCACGATCGCAAGCTGGTGGCAAGCCTTGGCCAAGGAAGAGTCGATGCGTGAAGATTTGACCTCGAAACTTCGTTTGATCATGCCAGCTGTCGTTCGGCTGGTATTCGAGATCCCAACTAGATAAGTCCACGCGACAATGGAGTGCAGCACGGGCGAGTTCCCACAGTATGATCAAAGGCGCCTGATTCAACCCGGGGATTGGAAACTTTGGCCAGATATTTCGTAGACGATCAGCCAATGCACATTCAGGCTGTTCTGAATCAAGACCTGGAGCATCGAATAGCATCGTGTCGAACTCGTTCATTTCTGGCAGGCTAGAGTACGCTGTAGCAGGACTGCTGGATCGAATCATGCCTGCTCCCTTCAAGTCAATCTGGCTTCGTATAGGCTGAGGCATTGACAGAACTGGAAGTCTTGGCTCTTCCATGGACTCGTCATCATCAGTGAGATCGATAACAGGCTCTGGAGGCGTTTGATCCCCATACCTCGGAAACGAGGGCGGCTTCGCTGGATCAACATCATTACGGTTTCCCTCACTTGGCGGCTTATACTCGAATCTTCGAATGCTTTGAGAAAATGAATTTTTGACGTCTTTCGATGATGTCGCATAGCTACTGAAGGAAGGTTGAGTGCTTTGGAACGGAGGCTGAGATCTTTTGAACGAGCTGTTGGTAATCGTAGTTGCTTGTGTACTCGGCGCATACTCATTTGTAAAGACAGTTGGGGCCAGTGAGGTTTCACTTGAATTGAAAGACCTTATACCAAAGCTCAATGGCTGGGTGTTGGAGAATGATGTGGTGGCGGAATTGGGGACACCACTGGTGAAGGACGATGTACCTGCGCCACGAGCGGGCCGTCCCGTTGATAGATGACTACTAGAGGCCACGGCTCTAGAGCGAACTGGGATACTATCAATGCTGTCGCACGCAGGAGAGCCCTCGAAAGAGTTTCTAGATTTCTTTGAGTTGGGATCCGGGAACTCGTCAGACCTGCGCTTTGGATGCCTCGAACGCTGGCGATTCACGATATTGTCGTCTTTGAGCAACTGCAGCAAAAAGTCCTGGAGTTCAGCCCGCTCGTCTGAAGTCAAGCGGGTACGAGGACGGTGTGGGTCGAAGGAGATCGTAGCAGGGTCAGCGTGGGGCTTTCGGATCCAATTCTCGAGATGCTCGTCCGCCTGCTCACGGAAGCGAGTCAAACATATCGCCAGGCGGTTCGGGTCCTGGAACTTCAGTCGGTATGCGCACAAGTAGATGTGTTCGCTGCGCTCGCGCTCTTGGTCTCCGTTGCGATGCTGTAGCCGGCGCTTACTGGGCGACAGAGTTAGGTCAGGGATGTGAAGCTGAAGCTGAAAATCAGTACTGAGTGAGCGGATTGTGCGATCAAGTTCGTCTTTTGCTTGCTCTCCTTTTCTGGGCGAGGGCTGAGTAGCTGCCATGGCGACCGGCGCCACAAGCTAAGAATGAGCGAGAGTCAAAACGGTTGAAACGGCCAAGTGAATAAAGAGTCCGGTATGGGAGCATGGGAACATGAGACCCTAGAGAGCGTCAGTTGAATTAGCGCGCTTTAATTGAGCGTGGGAGATGGCTCCCAGCTTGCACTGCACTGCACAGCGCTGAGGCTGAGCTCCCCCGGGCTGCGGTTCGTACAATTGTGATGGAATTATTTCTTAGCAAAAGGAGCACTTCAGAAAGGAAAGAGATCGTTGCCCTGTTCTCGACGACCTCAAAGACCGTTGCAACTGCAGTGCTTCAGGTAATGACAAACTGAACGCTTGGTTCTCAACAAGACGAGTCGATCCAGTAAGTCAATGCACAGCCTCGTGAACCAAGCTGAGTCCAATGCTAGATAATGCAAGAACAAGTTGGGTATCACAAAAAGATGGTGATTGGACAGGGGAGCATGTTGAGTGCCAGGTTTGAGAGAGAGGTGCAAGGACTTGAGACAGGCAGTGAATGGGAAGCCCCCACGCAAAGAAACCAGAACGACGAGACACCAAAAAAGGATGTGAGAAACAGTGATTCATGTTAGACTGAGTTTGCATTGATTGAGCGCTAATAGAAACTGTTGATGTCAAAAAATGAAGCTGAGCATAACAGATGACTGACGATTCATTCATGTTCTCTTGTCTCTTTACCCTAGAGATGTGATCTCATTTCTGGAGTGGCTTGCCTTCGGGACACGGCCTCTATTTATCCGACCGGTGGCTTCGGGATGTCATACCGGTCTCGTGCCCCATTCAACAGCCAACCAATGCAAGAAACGCAGGTCAAAAGATCAGCCGCCAAGGAGATTCTTCCCCTTCTTTATTACCTTATTAATACCATTGGATCCTCACTAAAACCCAATTCGAAAGCCGAACCGACCCCGCTCGTCAGCACCGCGATCTTCCCCTCTCTCTCCTCTCTTATCGCTATCGCATGGGAGACTCTCGGAATTCGGCATTCGTAAACCCTCATCTGTAATCATAACATCACATTGCCATTGCTATCGCGATCTTTTGTTTGGCTCCACGCGCTCGTCTCTGACCCCAAGTCCCCGATTCACCATGGCTGAGAACCCTAGTCCAGATGAGCGGGTAGCCATTGATGACCTGACCCCAGAGGAGGCCAATCGAATCATACATTCCCATCGCAAGGTTCGCTACGGTGAGAGATTGTGAATAACCTCAATTAGGGAAATACATCGCTCATCACCACGTTAGGTACTGCTTGCTGGCCCTGTCGTCAGAGAAAAGTCAAGTGCGACAATAAACAGCCTTGTGAAAACTGCGTCAAGAGGGAGCATCCCAGACTATGTTCCTATAAGCCCAATCGGTCATCAACGTCAAAGCTAGCAGGTTCAGCAGCACCTTCAGAATCAAGTCAAAGCATCGCCACTCGAAAGAGGACGCATTCATTTTCAGAAGCTTCTCGCGACGAAGGTGTGCGCAAGGTCGAACGACAAGACAGTTGGCCGCGCACCCTTGGTGAGTCTCCGAATATCCGATCATGCCACTGTTCATGCGACTGATAAACAACACAGCAAGCATCGATGAACCTGAAGTTGCAGCAGACCGTTATCTTGGACAGAACAGTATTCCTGCTCTACTGCGCGAGCAGTCTTCACCGGTTCACAAAGGTGGTGAAGGTCTTGACATTAGACAAGACATGAGGTCTATTCTCGGCTTGGACACATCGGCGCCTTTCCCGCTGATGTCGTCGCATCACCTTCAGAAACTGACACAGGATATTTCCACTGAATTGCCTTCCGACCGCGAGGTTATGAAGTGAGTCTTCCTTTTAACATCTGCTCAATTGCGCTGTGGCGACATGGTAAGCTGACGAGCCATTCAGGTTGTTCCGCACATACAAGGAAATACCGCAGCCTTTTTGGGGATTTGTTATGGACATTGATGACCTTGAGGCCAAGCTCATGACTTATCTTGAAGATCGCTCACGAAATGCGACAAACGGCATGAAATCCACAAAACCCGTTACAGCATCATGGCTGGCCATTCTTTTCGCCGTCCTGGCTGTCGGATCACAGTACCACGAATCGCCCTACCACATCCGTACCCGAGACTCACAGCGCTTTATTCAGATCTCATTTCATTTCCTCCGCCTAGGCAACTTTCTTCTTCGGTAATGCAGTCTGCCAACTCCGACAAACTTGCACTGACACATATAGACCTTCCTTTGACTCGATCCAAGCTCTTCTTCTCACATGCTTCGTTCTTCTGAATGACATGAAAGCCGAAGCGTCATGGGCGCTGATGGGATTGACTTGTCGTCTAGCTCAATCGCTCGGTCTACACAGAACACCGCGTAACGAAAGCCGCGACTGTACACCCCCAAACACACAATCGAAGGAAATGATTCGAAGGAGATTATGGTGGACTTGTGTATGGCACGACACCTTGACGTCGCTTTCCTTTGACAGGTGAGTATTGAGTGTAGGCAATGGAAGGCTCACCTCTAATGACTTTAGATCCCCTATGACCAACTTTCCATGCTGCCCGATCCCCGTCATGTCGCCCACGCCAAATGGTAACTATTCATACCTTGAAACCATGTACCATCTCATGGAAATCATTTCTCGTCGCCTGAACCCCGACGACATGATGAGTGCAACATACGCTCAAATTGTCGATGACTGCGAAGCAGTAGAGACCCTTCGAAGCCGCACCTCACCACAATTACGAATCAAAGACAGTTGCAAAACAGCTCTCGACCGTCTGCAACACTATGCAATCCGCCTCCACACATCATTCGTAATTTCCGTTGCATGTCGTCCGGCACTCCGAAAAGATAGCGAGTTCGAACCAGAGCAACGAAAGACGCTAGCAGATCGCTGCAAAGACAACTTAACCGAAACCGTCAGAATGTTTCTCGCCATGCACCAGCTATCCGCCATCCCAACCAGAAGCTGGGCCTTTACGTATCACGGCCTATCATCCGCTCTGCTCCTCGGCATACTATGTGAGACAAAGACGGATCCAGAGGTCCGGCAATTACAAGGTGACTTGATCGCTGCGTTGTCTGCCACTGCAGCCAAGGACGTTAGCTCCCCTGAGCCACATGTCATGACCACCGACAAGGACATTGAACTCTCCGGTCCACTGTACCGCGCCCTCACGGCCCTCAAGAACATTTACGATCACGGCTCTATTGTCCCGTCACATCTTAAGAAAGAAGGCGACGCCTCTGCCGCCGGCAGCGGGAGCAGGACTCCCCTTAACCCCTTTGGAAATCCTGGCCAACTTCCCGGAAATGGCAATTCAATGTTTCGCAACGTTTCGCAGAGCGCTGACCCCAGAGAGGACGCGGCTCTCGCTATGGCTGAGATGCAAAACGGAGGTGCATCGATCCAAGACTTTGCAAGGTTAGTTTGTGTTCCTCTCCCTCTAACGTGGCAGTTTCTAAAAGTGTCTTAGTCTTCCATACGGTCAGCAGATGCAAAACGGAAACCTGAATCTTGACGGCATGAACGCCATGAACGTCGATCCTACGCAATACATGGCTCCGATGGACCTCTACGAGTCTATTTGGGGTGGTATGTGACTTCCTATCTGTCATACTTCTCTTGGCAGCTCACAAAAACTAACTTGCCACAGAATCACCGGACCCGTGGAACACGGGAATGGACTCGCTGAACTTTGACTTCCTAGCTCAGCCGCCACCAGGCCAGCCGCAGCAGCAGTTTTACTTTTGACAAGCTAGTCCTGACATGGAAACATCTGCTGGGACTTGAATTAGAGATATTTTGATAACGAACGAGAAAATTGAAATTGTACGTTTTATGTCATCATGTAATGGCGCCATGGGAAAGGACAACTTTTGACTTTTGTATCTGAGTGTAAAAAACACATCTGAGCGATAAATCAGGGCATTTCATACATAATATTCAGGTCATTCCTCCTTTTTTCCGGTGTGCTTTCTTCAACTCTCCGATCCCCTGTTGCAACACAGAGGTTCAACCAGGCCTCATCCGGAAACCCACCCTTCCCTTCACGTTCCGTTCCGCTACGGATGGGGGAGGCGAGAAATAAAAATCGTCAGAGCTCTCTTTGATCGTTCAAAACGGATCCCGTGAGAACAGGGAACGTTCAGATCGCGTGGGAGCCAAGACCGGAGGTTATGCAGACCATAGGGAATGCTAAACCGTCTCGGCCGATGGAGCATCTACGCGCGACGAATCAAGGTCTTCATCATCCGATTGCATGTATGTGTAATGTCCCGCCAGGGGAAAAGGTTATTTTTGGGGGATAGGCTTTTCGGCTATTCCTCCATCGGCCGAAGGCTTTCGGTGGGCGTGGGAAGTTTCTGGTCCCTGCATTCTGGACACAACGGCTTCCCCTTGCCCGGAATGAGGGAAGTGCAAAGTCCTAGGAATCGCCAAGACTTGGTTGAGTCTATTTCTTGCGACGGGAGGAGCTGGCTACGATCTTCTTCTTCAGGTGCTTGGGCATCTTCTCCTTGCGTTTCTCGCGCTTAGCTTCCTTGACGGCCTGTTTGTGGGCCTGGGAGGGTTATTGGTCAGTAAAGTTCCCATCAAGGGAGGGTATTATCGCGATACAAACCTTCTTTTCGTCTTTATCCTCGAAGCGACGACCGCGAGGAGGACCCTTTTCGAAGTTGGCCTCGTCGTTGGAGTCGCCGGAGAGAGAAGCACCTTCGTCATCAGAGTCTGAAGCGGAGGCTTGCTCCTCTTCACCATCTTCATCTTTCTTAGGAGCGATGACCTGGTCTGGCAGCAGATTACTGTAGACAAGATCATTACCTTCACCTTGTGTCACCTTTTGAGCATCCTTCTCAATATCATAAACCTGCTCTAATGTCTGAGGAATGTACTGGTTTCTGAACACCTCGTTGTCAACCTCGAGCTGAGCCGCATGATCTTCACTAGTAGCATCAGCGCGAGTCTCGTACAGAGTCTCGATCGCCTTGGCCATATCTGGCTCCTCCACAGGACCCTCGGGGGTTGTGATGAAGTTGAAAATGGCGCGGTCAGCAAGCGTATCAACGCCCTTGCGCCTAAAAAAGTCTCCCACGTTCTTAATATCCATACGCAGGAACTCAAGGGACCGAGGATGATCAGGCTCCACACTTTGCGACACATCGATAATGTAAAGCTTCTCCTTGTGGTAGAGAATGTTGTACTCGCTCAGATCGGCGTGAACAAGACGGCAGACCTGATAAATTCGTCGCATGATGCCAAGCAGCTGAACATAAAGCTTATACCACTGCTGGTCGACATCGTCGCCCGTCAGAGTAGCGTCACGGAGGCGAGGGTACGCCCAGCCCTTGCGGTCGCCGAGGAAGCCCATGATGAGAACGTGAAGCTTGAGGCTGATAGGCTCTGGGCAGGGAATACCAGCCGTATAGATCCTTCGCAAGTTACGGAACTCCTTCTCTGCCCAAAGCTTAACCATCTTTCTGTTGTTTCCCTTATCGAAGCCACCTTTGAAACGGTGCTCACCGGTGATGTAACGCTCTCTGTCCTTGAAGCTGAGAATGGCTGTCTTGTAGACCTTGATAGCGCGCTGGGTGGCCTCGCCGGTTTGATCATCGTAGAGGACGGCTCCGTAGACGTTGGCTTCTTTGCCGGTGCTAATAGCACCGTGGACTTCGCTAACGAAGCCACGGTTGATCATCTGGAGAAGAATCATGCGGGTGCGCTGGTCGAGGACCTGCTCGCTGGTGGCGCGGTCGGCCTTGTCCTTGTCTTTTTCGACATCTTGCTTCACTGAGTCGAGTCGGAGCTTGGCGGCGTGCTTAGAGAGGGCGGATACTTGATCGTCGACGCTTGCGAAGGTGTTTGCAGTAGGTTTCTGCTGGTTCGAGCGAGGGAGGACGGCGCCGTCTGCATTGCGCTGGCGGTTATAAGATTTGGTCAAGTCGCCTGCATCAGCAGACCACTCGTTGTCGTCAAAGTCATCATCATCGAAGATATCGTCTAAATCGTTATCGTCGTCCTGTTCGTCGAGAACAACGCCGGCGTCTTTTTGGGTTTGAAGTTCGCGGGGTACTTCCTCTGTTTGCTCGTAGCCTTGGTTTGCTGTGTATTGGTAGGGCGGCTCATGGGGAGCAGCAGGGCCAGCCGCGGGATCCATAGCGTATAATTTGCAATGGGATTTAGCGAGATTGCAAAGTATGTATCGAATGTCGGTTGTTGGGCAAGACAAATTCGATAGAGGCATTGGGGAAATTTTGTGCAACTGTGACCGCGGGGTTCAAAAAACCGTTATCTTATCAGTAGTGGATTGTCTACCAGGGTTCACTCCAGCGTTGCAGATAGTTATATAAATATAAATGCTGCAAGAAATAATTCAATTTATATGAGAAATATCACCTTAAATTGAAGTATTCTATTTGAACCATTAATCATTCTTGCTCATACTCACCGTATCAAGACTCAGTTTTCTCTGCTTCTGCCTGATAATTTCTTCCTGTCAGATACTTTAGTGGAGTACTATCACTGTATTTTATTTTGGTGACTCATGGAGGGGTATTTTTCCAGTGGAGGAGAGTCATGGCATGAGCAATCGATGATGACTTCACATCAAGTCTCCACTGTCTTTGTCATTCATCATATCAATTTGAGAATATGAGTTAAGGTAGGGGTACTTTGAGTTTGAGACTCCATGACTGTGAGCGTTATTATGTCAGTCATAATTAGTCCTGAAGCAGGAAATCCCAGAGATACTATGTAACTATTGAACGTAAAATTAGAATCTCTTTAAGACGCATTTGTCGAGAGTACGTAATTCAATGAGAAACTTGTATGAGGAATTTGATTGGTCTTACTAGCCATTGACACTGCCGAGAATGGAAGTCAAGAGCCTCAGCGGAAGGGACCGAGCCTCTGTCAAGCACTGACCAATGACTGCCACTTCCCTCCCTTCGGAGCATTTCCCCCAGAGTTGACAGGCATCGCTCCAAACAACAACACCACCCACTAACAAACAAACATCACGATATCGAGTCAGTGCATTGCCGCTCCTCGACAGCGCAAGCCACGGCCGTGTCAAGTTGGCACTAGGATGAGGTTATTTACAACCACACGGCACCGACAACTGGGAATACGGCTCGGATGAGAGGTTTCCGTCCATGAATTTGTCACGCTATGATGTCGAGAGTCCAAAGGCACCAGAATGGGCCGCTGTCGTGACACGATGTAGACGCCATTTACGACAGTTTTACGATAGTTTTACGAAAAAATGCAGGTACGAAACTGGGCATCAACTTTGTTCCATCAGACCAAGACAGAAACAACGACATTGTTGTAGATCCAATGATCTACCAAGGGTCCTTTCATCATAACCGTCCCTTCTTGTTCACCTGGTCCGTCGATCACGACACCAATAGTTTCCAACACCATCGCTTTTGTCATTCTCAAGCCAACCCTTGGCCGATAGATACGCACACAGAGGACCCTGGCTACCCTGGCAATCGATGTGCACGCCTTCAACGTCAAGATGGGGACCCTTCATGACAAACTCGGGCAAATCAGACGCAGGAACCAGGAATTTGGAACCAGAATGGACGTTTTAGGCCATTGTTTTGCCATGTATCAGTCAGTCATGGCTAACTTGCCGTGCTCGTGGCATTCAGCCTAGGGTCTAAAATGTCTAGTCCCAAGGCCCCGGAATGCAGATGCTAGGCCACACCATACTCGATCCAGATACATTCCACCCAAAACTTCTCTCTTCACGGGCCACATTCCACATTAAACTCTACAGCATGGCTTCCCTTAGCTCCAGACTTGATCTCGAAGTGCCTGGAAAATAGCTCTACCCTCGATCCGGAATACCAAGCCCGCCCCTTACAATGGTTGTTACCATCCTCCTCCCATTGTCTTGATATATAAGGTCTGATCCCCCGTCTTCTTGGTACATCTCCAGATCACGACCACAACTATCTCTCGCCTACCCATCATTCACGATGAAATTCAGCACGGTTTCCTTTCTTCTCCTCGCAGGCTGTAGTACGGGTATTCCTCATGAAATCCGTGGCGATGTCTACGAGGTGAAGAACCCATTCTCACCCAACGCTGTTGACCCAGAGGTCGAAGGGGTGAAGGGATTGCAAGAGCGGGACATTCAATCCAGGGACATATCCGACCATGACACTCTAGAAGCCCGTGGTGATGTTTATGAGGTCAAGAATCCCTTTTCACCCAACGCTGTTGACCCCGAAGTTGAAGGAGTTAAAGGCCTGCAAGAGCGGGACATTGACCAGGAGGAAGACGACGAAGAGGAGGAAGACTATGAAGAGGAGGAATATGCAAAGACACTACGGGGTCGAGCTATCGATCATGAGAATGATCCCGAATCATCTCATCTCAAGCCTAGGGCTGGCGGAGAAAAGGTCAAGTTGGACCAACTCACCAACACACGTTACCAGAAGCCTCATGCCGAAATTGCTCTCATCCAGGCATACAACAAATACAACAAGCCTTTGCCCCAGAAGCTTAAAAAGATTGCTCAAAACCAGGATGCCATACCCCACAACAAGGCTGGTTGGTTTTCAAGTCACTCTGATCTACAACCACGACTAACACTTGGTAGGAATGAAGGGTACTGCTTCAGCAACCCCACCCAAGTACTACGATTCACAGTATGTGGTTCCTGTCTCGATTGGCAGTCCAGCTCAACAAACATACCTGAACTTTGATACTGGCTCATCTGATCTGTAAGTTTGTTGTCCCAGGCCATAGAAGTGCGGTGCTGACTCTCTCAGTTGGGTGTTTTCCACAGACACATATCAGCCTGACCAGGAAGGTCACATTCTCTACAAGCCAGCCAAGTCAAAAACCTCTAAGCGACTGAGTGGCCAGACTTGGAGTATCAAATATGGCGATGGCACAGGTGCCAACGGTATTGTTTACACCGACAAGGTCCAAGTTGGAAAGACCTATGTCAACAAGCAGGCTGTGGAGTCTGCCACTGAGGTCTCGGATGGTATTGCTGCCGACAAGTTCTCCCATGGCATTTTGGGTCTTGCCATGTCAAGCCTCAACACTGTTCGACCTACAGCTCAAAAGACATACTTTGAGAATGTTCAGGACGCCCTAGCAGTCCCAGTCTTTACCGCCAATCTGCAAAAGGGCAAAGCTGGAAACTACAACTTTGGTTACATCGACCAGGGCGAGTACAATGGAGAAATCCAGTTTGCCAAGGTCAAGAAAGGAAGTCCTTGGTGGCAGATTAACATTGAGGGCTTCCGTGTAGCTGCAGGTGCCCAATGGCACAAGTACAACTATTCGGCCATTGTCGACACCGGTACCACACTTCTCCTTTTGCCCAGTTACCTGACCAATTTCTATTACAAAAAGGTCAAGGGTGCCTATATTGACGAGGACTATGGTGTCTGGGTTTTCCCTTGCTCAGCCAGCCTCCCCAGCTTTTACTTTGGCTTTGGAAAATACAGAGGCAAGGTTCCCGGGAACTACATTAACTATGGTCGTCTCACTAGCACCGTCTGCTACGGTGGTATTCAGAGCTCCGACGGCATTGGTTTCTCTATTCTGGGCGATATTCTCCTCAAGGCGCAGTTTGTCGTCTTTGATCTCAAGGGTCAACGTGTTGGATTCGCCAACAAGCAAACAGTCTCGTCATAAGGTCACTCGCACATTCATTCATTAATAGTGTCTCACTCAGTACTTTAGCTAGACCATTTCCTAGAGTTGTTGATCATCATTGGTTGCTGCATTGGGAGGCGTGGGCGTTCTTTTGGTTACCTGCAGGCCCTGGTGCCTGCATTTACTACTGTATAGCTCAAAGTGTATCACAACCGGCCAGGCCTTCCTTTTTCGTACTATTTGCATTCGTATCGGATAGAAAGGAAATAAACTCTGTTTGAACTCCGCATTTGTCATATTCGCCCCTGGCTAGAAAATATGGTTTGTCATTGGAATTCGCGTTCTGTCGGTGCAGGCTGGATATTATTTCAGATTTTGACTAATGAGGATCGAATCTTGGCATTCAAACTTGTTTACCAATGATGCAAGTTCATTCTTCTTACAAATACAATAAGTTGGAATAACCTCATTTTTTTCACGGAGTTTGGACCATGATGACATGGAGATAAAGCATTGCTTACCCGCAAGCCAAGCCCATTCGTTCCCCGCGCACATCAACCCCAACAAAGGATCCGCCAAGATGCAGATCCAGCCTCATTCTCGTACCATCGTGTGAACGACGTAACAAAAAATAAAAATAAGCTATAGCCTAAATAACCAGTACTCTTCTCTCTTCTGAATATGACAACGCCTCTTGAACTCTCTTTCGAGAACTTGCAAGCCCTCAATCGTCTCAACGACCCGTCCATACCAATCCCTATGACGCCCCAAAACATCCTCATCCTCGGCGCCGGAGAACTAGGCCTCTCTGTTCTCGAGGCTCTAGTCGCGCATCCTAAGCGCCAGCGCGTTTCTGTTCTTCTGCGTCAAGCAACTCTGGACTCTGCGGCTCCTGAAAAGAAGAAGCTAGTGCAGCATATTCGAGCCCTTAATGCTGGGTTTGAAGCCGCTGATGTGGTTAATGCTAGCGTTGAGGAACTAGCGGGTGTGTTTGCCAAGTTTGATGTTGTGGTGTCGTGTAATGGCATGGGATTGCCATCGGGAACACAGTTGAAGCTGCTAGAAGCTGTGCTGAAAGCAAAGGTTAAGAGATACTTTCCGTGGCAGTTTGGCATGGATTATGACGTTATTGGCGAGGGAAGCTCGCAGGATTTATTCGATGAGCAACTAGAAGTGCGAAAGCGACTTAGAGCACAGTCGGAAGTTGATTGGACGATTGTCTCAACTGGGCTATTCATGAGTTTCTTGTTCCTCCCAGATTTCGGGGTAGTTGATCTCGAGACCAAGACCGTCAGAGCACTGGGAAGCTGGGATAACAGAATCACCGTCACGACACCCACGGACATTGGCCGCGTCACAGCGGACATTGTTCTCGACCCACGCGGAATATCACATCAAGTCGTATTCACAGCAGGCGACACGATATCCTACGGCGAACTGGCAGATTTACTAGAGGAGCATTTTGAGAGCAAGTTCAAGAGAGAGGTGTGGGATTTGCAGGAGCTGAAGAGGCAGATGGCGGAGGAGCCGAGTGTTATGGTCAAGTATAGGGATACGTTTGCGCAGGGACGTGGGGTTGCGTGGGATAAGAGTGGGAGTGTTAATGAGGAGAGGGGGATTGACATGGTTGATGTGAAGAGGTATCTGAAGGGTATGCATGGAAAGGTAGAGTCAGATGAGTGAGGGTAAGATGGTGGTGACTGACTGTTACCCCGTGGTTATGTGAGTGTCTGCTTTTGGCACTGCATTTTCATGTCTGATGCCTTGTTTGTAACATCCACAGCATGTAGCGGTTAAAGAAAAATACTCATTGGATTCTTGGTCCAAAGTTTAGTAGACAATGCATTTAAAACAGTGCTCCTAATAAGCTGCTTCGTAATGTCAAACATCTACATAGCAACCGCCCGGCCTGCCCGTCCAGCCGTCGTGACATCCGGGTGTTATCGGGATTTCCTCATTGGGGCAGGCCATCCTTATCACCCAGATAAACAGGCTCGGAAACCGTCTTATCATGCACCGTGATCGTATCCCGCTGCTATCGTTGGTCAAACCAACCTAACTTCTGTCTCATCGGCAACAAACCGAAAACAGCTCCATGGCGATCAAACCTTAGCCGTCAGACCCATCCAATAACGATCCCCTCACATCGTCATTCCCCAGACTGACATTTCCCTGTCTCTATCCATGTTCTCTGGTCACAGGCCTGAAAAAGAACCTTGGTAGAATATAGGCAGCTCTAGGTATCAATGCACTATAATTCCAAGACTGAATACCTGCTGAAATGACGACACCCTCTCTGCTGCTTATCGTCATGAGTCCTATACTCACCAACCAATCAGAACCGCACCACACGTACGTTGCCTGTCAATCAGTATCATGCGCCTTGCCCTGTGCCTCGTCGATAAGGCTTCCCCAACCGTTCCCCAAGTCTGCTATTCGCTGACTGTTTGCAGCGCCACTTCGGCTATCTTGGCCTTGTAGGAGGGAAACGCCCGGATCAAGCAGTGCAAATGCGAGGTGAGTCACGTCACATTGTTGTCTTGACTAGAGTAGGCTAGGCCGAGGCAGCACTCACACTGGCTCATAAGCAAGAGACAAGGCCTGTCATCGTAATACATACACTGCACGGCCTAGTACGCCATCGGCAGCCCATATGACTCCTCCGGCGGCCAATCACGACGACATCGCCCCGGATGAGATGATAGAGTATAATACGCCCTCCCAGCCTCGAGTCTTCCAGATACCTCTCTCATATTCCTTAATTTCGCGCCCTTTAGTGTTCAAGCACGCAACTTTGCGCCTTTGTTGACAAAATAACACCTTTCATTGTACATTCCCTCTTCTTGACTGCATCAACCTAACTTCGTACTTGTATAATACAACCCCCAGCCCATCATGGATGTCTTACTCAACAGCTCTGGAGATCTCCCAGCAGCCATCTCTCAAAACAAACACTTCCCCATCAATCCTCCCAGCACCGCCAAGGCCCGCGCCCAAATAACACGAAACCACTTCGTCCGCGCAACAGCAAAGCGTCAGTCCCAACACAAAGGCGCCAATCTATGCCGCGACACTGGTTTCCCCTGCACGACTTCAAGTTTCGGCGAGGCGCACTGTCAGCGCTGTGGACAACAGGATAATAACACCACCGGAGGCGCGCGCCGTCCCCAGCTCGAAAGGATCTTGCACTACGAGATCTCGACGGGGAACTTGCAGCGCGCGAATCCACGATGGACGCATGTTCATCGGAACCGCATCGCCCGGAAGCAGGACCACTCTAGTCTCGGTGGCTCTTCCGATGAGGTCGAGGGGAGAGATCTTGCGCATAGCAAGATTTCTCTGCCCAGTGACCGATATAGACTCGTGAGGAGACCTACGCTTGAGAGGGAGGAGGCGTTTCGTGATGCTTCTACTGCGAGGGGGAATGTCTATCTTGGACGAAAGATGCCCATGACCGAAGACGATGAAGTCGCCGAGCTGTATCGCATGGGCTTGCTGTATGATGATGAGCGGGAGAGGGGCGAGGGGTTCAGTCTTGACAGTATCAAGCATGAAGAACCCATCTACTCCATCCGCCCAGCCAAGCAATCCCGCAAGAAGCGATCTCAGAGCTTCAGCTTCAACCAGCCTCTGCATCTCGATCTCTCCTTCACGGATCTCGGCGGCGACGCCACCCTCGCCCAGATCCTCAACTCGCACACCTCCCCCTCTGATGATGCAAATCTTCCCTCATCAACACCCTCACGCACTTTCGCTCCTCTGCGCGTGATATACGAACTCGATGGTTCAAACCCATCCTTCGACGTCGATACGTCGCAGCCTCCTGATTTAATCTCAGATTACGATTGTCTTTCTGACAGTGAACTCGATGATTTGCCCTCGCAGAGGGAAATTCTTGACAGTGCAGCTACGCCTGGTTCAGAGACGTGGGTGGTGCTAGGTGACGACTCGTAGCAGGTCCGACTCGGAATATGCAACGACAATGGTCGTTGTGGTTCTGGAGTAGTATAACGGTGGGAGAGCCTCATCGTCGGACTGGTCCTCATTGACTTGGCGCTGCTTGGGTTTTCTGGTATGGGGTGAGTCGCTGGTGCTTGCTGAATTGCTTGAGCATCGCGACGGCGTTACTATTGGTAGCGTCAGCTTGCATAGTCTTGGCGAGTGCTGTTTTTGTTTTGGATTGGTCCTACGGGACTTGGATATTGTTATTTACATAGTGTACAATTGATGGTTCAGACTTGGTCTGGACTGTTACTACCGATTACTTCCAATCTCTGTGCTGCCGTGACGATGAGTCATCTGATGTTGTGTGAAGTGATGGCTGCATACTAAGCCTCTGACTGAGATGTTCATATAAGTAATCCTTCTCAGAGCTGAGGAGTCACGATCTAAAGCATGCCGGTATAGCATTCGCGGTGGCCACTATCAACGAAATAATGAACGAGGTCGCTGATAATGTCGGCCTTGGCAGAGAGAGCCCCCCCTGGGCATAGTATAACTATAATTGACCGAACTGTTTTTTATGATTGTTGTGCTGTAGTTGTTGGTTCGACTCACGCCGCTCAGCCGCACACATGGGCGGCTAATTGGCTTATACATGCAAGTTCAATCGCCAACATCACCAACGACGGTCTTCAAAAAGTCCCTGTTCCACTTTAATTGGCGATTAATGAGTCCTAAAGCAGCAGAAGTTTCGAACATGTCAATGCTTATCATGTTATCGTGCCTTCGAACCCTTGGTGACGCAACCTCTCGCCATTCGGTCTCTTTGGCTACATCAATTAGCTAGCTGTTGAGTAGATGTAAACCAACAACACCCAGAAGCCAATGGTCATCAATAGACCATAGCCTGAATTCGGGTAGGGATATATTTTATGTAACTTGTCAGCGGCACCTTGTTGTCCAACCGCCAAATGAACCCGACCCATCACCAATGTCTCCGACCGGAGATTTTTGAGATATCTCCGTAAAACGTATATAAGTCAACGAACAATAGCCACAGCATTCTCAACACACAGCAATCACAATAACATCTTCACAACACCCGCTTCACTCACTCTCGCAATGTCATCCAAACTCTACGACGTCCTCATCATCGGCGGCGGCCCAGGCGGTCTGGCCATGGCATCAGGCCTCGCCCGCCAAGTCTACACAGCCCTCATCCTCGACTCAGGCATATATCGAAATGCGCCGACAAAGCACATGCACAACGTCCTGGGCTTCGACCACGTCGACCCCGCGGTGTTCCGCTCAAAAGCCCGCCAAGATCTTGAAAAGCGCTATGAAAGCATCGAGTTCAAATTCACCACTGTCACAACCGTGCGCAAGACAGATGGTGGAGTTTTCGAAGCAGTCGATCAAGATGGAAATGTGTATCAAGGGAAGAAACTTGGTCTCGGGACGGGTGTGAGGGATCTTGTCGATGAGCAGCCTGAGGGGTATGCTGAGTGTTGGGGGAAGGGGATGTAAGTTATCTCTTCGATTGTGGCGTACCTTGCTGATGTGTTAGTTTTCACTGCCTTTACTGCCATGGCTTTGAGGAACGAGGTGCAGCAAGTGTAGGTGTCTTTGCAGGCGGCATGATCACCAGCGTTGACATGCTCTCGCACGTAACACCCATGGCAAAACGCCTCTCTCAGTCGGTAACAGTCTACACCAACGGCGACACTTCCCTGCCCTCAGGTATCAAAGCAAAAGTCCACAGCAGCAAAGTACACTACGACACGCGCAAGATCACATCCTTCGCCCTCGTCAACGGCGGGCCAGCCGTGAAAATCACCTTTGAAGACAGAACCTCCAAGACAGAGGGTTTCGTCGTAAGTCATCCCAGTGTCGTGCAAGCAGCGCCGTTTGCAGAGCAGCTGGGACTGGAGACGACGCCGACGGGGGATATCAAGGTTGAGGCGCCGATGAACGAGACGAGTGTCAAGGGGTGCTTTGCGTTTGGGGACGCGGCTACCATGATGAAGAGTGCGCTGCAGGCCATGTATATGGGTGGGCTTGCAGCTGTAGGGATGGCGATGCAGCTGCAGCATGAGTTGGATGAGAAGGATGAGCTGTAAGACTCAGTTGAGAATGATAATTGCAAATAGAACATACTTGTTACTCGTCATAATGCCTGCATATAATCTGTAAGATCTCAGCTGTTTGTATCCAGGATGTCGTTTGTCTGATTGGCTATCCAATTTTGCCATCTCAGCTTTTGTCTTGAAGCGTCTTGTTTGGGCATGATACGAGACAACACTCAAGACATGCATGTTCTCGACTCAGACCCTATCCCGTCATCAAACAATTAGAAACCAGTTTAGAAAACCGCTCACCCGTTATGCGCGCCTCAATCATTCATTTATTCGACGCTAGAAACAAAAAGTCCCTGTACCGGTCGGTGTGTTTGTCTCAGTTGAGACAACGACTATCACAATGCAAGGGATGGATCCTCGGCAGATGACTTGGACCTCTCTTGGGGTCTGTAAGGTATTTGTCATTGCTCAATGCAAAAAAACAAAATCATTGGACAGGTCTGAGAGTTTGCGTTACATCATGATGCAAACGAGATCCCCGATGACATGTCGGATTTAACAATCTCACTGCATCTATCGCGTCAAAGGATTTATGCAAGGGGATTCCAAATACCCCCAATCCCACTTACACCGAGTGGATTCTCACCTCATCTAGAATCACATTTTTCGCCAAGCTGGAACTGCGGATAGGTCGTTTCTACCGAGGGACGATCTTAATAGACGACCCGTTGGGTAGTGTCCGTGGGTATATAATTAATTCTCCGCTAGTGTCTCGACTACCGCGCAAGCCTAACCTAGTATCTAAGCGTTCACTTGATGCCCCTATGTAAGTGGAAAATCTGCTCTGTAAGTAGGAGACAGACAGGTTGCATTGACCGATTATGGTCGGACCTCGACTGTGGAGTGAGATCGGAGACAAGCTGATATCTACAAGGATCTACATGTCTATGCAAGAAGAAATACAAATCAGTAGATGCAGCTAAAGCTGCAGGACGGGTCAGACGATGATTGAGAAATTTGTAATTAAGACATACATATCCGTGTTTGCTCGGTTATATAAAGTATTGGGATCATCGCTCCTGAGGCTTGAAGTGTCTCTCTATCTTTGCTTATTCTCAGACAACAAGAGTTGCAGTCGTCATGATGATAAAGTCTTTGGCCCTCTTTACTCTCGTCGCTGCTGCTACGGCACGCAAGTGTACAAACATCACAGTTCCTGTGCACCTCACTTCCAAGAATGCTGTGTTTACTATCGAGGCACCTTTGGCGGGGATTGATGTTACGAGCTTTGCCGTCAATGTCTCTCGACAGGGCACACCGTCTTTCCCGGAACAGGTTACGAAGGGTGTAAGTCGTATGCTCACTTCTCAAGGACAATGGCTTAAGTTGTTAGTTTACGACTATCTCGGGTCTCTACACACTCGCCGCCACGTATTGCGAGCCCGATTACGGTCCTGGAAAAGAACTGCAGATCATGACGCACGGCATTGGCTTTGATAGAAGTTACTGGGACTTTCCGTACAACAACTACAACTACAGTTATGTCGCGCGTGCCGTCGACGAGCATGGCTACTCGACTCTGACCTGGGATCGACTCGGCGTCGGTTCTTCGTCCAAGGGCAACCCCGTGACCGAGATCCAATCCTATCTCGAGATTGCAGCTCTCAAAGCCCTCACGAAAAAGGCCCGTGAAGGAACTCTTGGAGTAAGACGTAAATACTCCAAAGTCGTTCACCTGGGTCACTCGTTTGGATCAGTCATCACCTATGCGCTCGCCAACGAGAGCCCTGAACTCACTGACGCTATTGTCTTGACTGGGTTTTCGCAAGCGACAGCGTACCTACCTCTCTTCGCAGTTGGTAGCAACTTTGTCCCCATCACAACTACTCCTCTGCGTCACAAGTACCCCAAGGGCTACATCGCCGTGGCATCTACAGTGGGCGTGCAGATCGTCTTCTTTTCAGAGGGTGACTTCGACCCCAAGCTGTTGCAGGTGGCGTATGAGACGGCCCAGCCTGTGACGCCCGGTGAGATTCTTTCTCTGGGAGCGCCTGCTAGCAAGAACAACTCGTACCCTGGTCCCGTCCAGATCGTGACTGGCTGTAAGTCAACCCGTCAAACTGTCAAAAACAATTGGATGCTAATGAACGACCTGCAGCACGCGACATTCCTTTCTGCGGCGATAACTGCTACTCTACTGCTAGTGTCGACGCCAAGTTGCCTTCGTTGCTCGACATATCGAAAAAGTTCTTTACGCATGCTTCGCGATTCAACACGACTGTTATTCCTGGTGCGGGCCATGGGTTAAACTTTGGATACTCACACACTGCTACTTATGATGCTATTTTCGACTTTCTCTCAGAAGTGGCTTGATGCCCTTCCTTCATTCTTTGACCTCTATTCCATATATATCTGTTATTGTACATAGTTTGCAGCTACCTTGATAGATTTCTACCACTATTCAACGGACCATTAATTCATCCGCAATTTCCCATCTCAATTCTCCATGAGCTCATTTTCCAACTTTTCCCTTTTTTTTTTTAACTTATTTGCCTGCAAAAGCCGTTGACAACCGCTATCGTAACCCAACCTTTGGACCCTGTAACGGGCAGGCGATTAGTGACTGCAACCACTGGAGCTTGGGGAGCTTCCTAATTTGTGAATGACTTCCGTCATAACCAAGACTCCGAAGTCTATAGCGGGGTTGTTCAAATCTCCCCTCCATTTCTCTCGTCAAACAACAAGAGCACTCTCAACAAAGACTGTGAGGTCAACGCGACAAAGTCTGAGTTTCCAGTCGGAACAATTCAGTGTAGAATCTACGCGCCCGCGTTTCTTATCGCAAATACCCCGAGAATCAAAGCCTATCGCCATGGTCGCTGAAAACTACGAGGCTGTCCTCAAGGGCAAATACCCAGGCAAAGACCACGCCAAGCGTGTCGTCGACCTCATTCGAAAGGATGTTCCTGATGCCAATGGAATTCTTTACCTCGAGAGTCAAATCACTCGCATGATGGAAGATAGCGACGAGCCCGAGCCCTTCCGGTGCGTATCCCACCTTATCTCCAGACCATCTCTAATCTTTGAGCCTCAAGTCAGCGACGATACTTCTACTACCTGACCGGCTGCAATCTCCCCGACTGCGCTTTCATCTACGACATCCAATCCTCGAAATCCACACTCTTCATTCCTCCCATCAACCCTGACGATGTCATCTGGTCCGGTCTCCCCGTCAGCATCGACGAAGCCCTTGCGCAATACGACGTCGACGAAGTCAAGCTCACCACCGAGCTCAACGCAACCCTCGCACACCTTGGATCCGTCAACCCCAAGTCCACAGCTTTTGCCATCGCGAACCAGGTCTCCGACCACGTATCCTTCATCGGCTTCGACAACAAGAACTTTGATGTTTTGAAGACTGCGATCGAGACCTCGCGAGTGGTCAAGGATGAGTTTGAAGTCGCGATGCTTCGAAAGGCGAACTATATTTCTGGTCTTGGACATCGCGCTGTGTTTGCGAGGGCCAAGACTGCGAAGAACGAGCAGGAGTTTGAAGCGGCGTTTAAGGAGAGATGCTATTCTCATGGGATCAAGAAAATGTCGTATGATCCTATTGCTGCTGCTGGACGAGCTGCTGCTACGCTGCATTATGTCCCAAACAATGCGCCTCTGGAGGGCAAGCTTAACCTCTTGATGGATGCTGGTGGCGAGTGGAACAACTACGCTGCTGATATCGTAAGTGCACAAGGTAGAGACTCTGGGTTGAAATGAGCTGACCATCAAGACACGAACATTCCCTCTTTCTGGCAAGTTCACCAAGGAGTCTCGCCACATTTACGAGACCGTCCTCAAGATGCAAAAGGAATGCATAGCGGTTCTCAAGGAGGGTGTTCTCTGGGACGATGTCCATCTGCTCGCCCACAAGATTGCCATCGATGGCCTCCTCGAAGCTGGTATCCTCCAGGGCGACAAGGACGAGATTCTCAAGGCTCGCACCAGCGCTGCTTTCCTCCCCCACGGTCTGGGCCACTACCTTGGCATGGACACTCACGACACTGGTGGCAACCCCAACTTTGGCGACAAGGATAAGATGTTCCGATACCTTCGCGTGCGGGGCACTCTTCCCAGTGGCAGCGTAGTCACAGTCGAGCCTGGTGTAAGTGACATTCACAGCTTATTTGACAGGATACTGACGTTTTTAGATTTACTTCTGCAAGTTTATCATCGATCCTTATCTGGAGGACCCCGTGCACAGCAAGTTCATCAACAAGGACGTTCTGGATAAGTACTGGGATGTCGGTGGAGTCCGGTAAGTTAATAATCTGGTGGCCACCGTCGCGCTATCGAAGCAATTTGCTAACCGGTATTTGATACTACAGCATCGAGGATAACATTCTCATTACTAAGACTGGATGTGAGAACTTGACTGATGTGCCCAGGGAAGCTGATGAGATGGAGGCCTTGGTGTCTGGAAGTTAAAGTGGCCCCGGCATAATAAGCTTAAGTTATTTGGGGGACATGATGAATAATTATTTCTATAAATATCGTCCCCGCGATTTCTGTCTCTGTTTAATCTTGCGATCCTGGTTTTGATGTCGAAACACCCAAAGAAACAGTCTTTGTCTGAATACTGTGTTAAATCTCACCCCCTGACCATCCACACGGTGCAATTTCTTGGCCACCCAACGCGTCAGTATGCTTAACATACCTATCTCTTCTCCCTGAATCGGTCCAGTATCTATCTCTTTACTCATCAACATCCAAGTAAACACAATGAATCCGTATTTCCCTCCAACGCCAGATACAGAAAAATGGTCTGATCCAAATTACTACACAAGACCTGCCCCCATGGCACCGCCAACGCCATCTCCGCCTCCGGAATACAGTGCCTATCGTCCCGAGTTCGGCGCCGGGTTGGCACCGCCGCCTCGGCCTCTTCGTCCCGTTCGTTCGGCGACGAATCTCACTGGCGCGCATGCACCGCAGCAATCGGGATTCTTAGACCCGAGGGGGAATTATCAAGTTGATTTTGTTGTTGATGATATTCCAAGCCCTACTTCACTTACTCCAGGGCCTGCGCCGTCAAATGAGATCAGAAGAGTCAAGAGCTCATCTGCTCTGTCAGCGGCACTAGACGCTCAAGAAGACAAACCAAAAGACCAATCAAAATGGAAAGCTGCACTTGGAGAAGCGCAGTATTTCGCCGGTGGCCTTATCAGTCACCCCGCAGAGTCAAACAAGCATTTCAGCATCATTCGGCATTCTCATGCGCTGATTTGGTATAGAGGTCCTGCGACGTCAGTGCCTATTACCATTCTCTCAGATGAGCCTCTTCCGCCCACACGGACTGTGTGGTTGCAGCAGAAAGGGTATTCGGGGAATATGGGGATGACGCTCAAAGCTATGATGGGGACGACGGGGACGTGGATCGATGTCACGCCTGCGACAAAGACAAGCGTTGAGCATATTTCTGAAGCAGAAGAACGTGGTATTCAACGAGACTTCAAGCGTTTTGTCAAGAAGGCTTCAGGACGAATGAAGAAACATGTTCCTCGCGAGACGCACATCATTCGTATTCCAGCCGCAGCGACAGATGGTTATTTCCGCCTCGTTCTCTGCTCCAACGCAGACGGCAAGAAGGTCCTCTGCGGCAGCCCCGTCTTCCGCATCGCCAGTACCTCCACCGACGTGAGCACCGTTCGCGGTTCAAGTTTGAGCACTATGCCGTTGGAAATGGGTATCAAAGTCGCGAGTACGATTGGCCAGCAAGTTGCAAAGAAGTACACAGGCGTAGCAGGCGCCGTAGTCGAACAAGGGGCAAAGCGCCTGACACCGAATGCCACGATCAAGAAAGTCGCTACGAAGGCGTATCATGGAAGCGGTATTGGAAATGCTGTCAGTGAGAGCTGGAAGAATGGAAAGGCAGGACGCTATGATCCGTTGATTACGGGGGGAGTGCCCGATGAGCCGTTGACGACACTGGGGAGTGATGATGGACCTGAGGCGCCGTTTCCTTTCAAGTTTGCAGGCAAAGTTGTTCGTGGGACGGGGATATCAACGCGCGAGCTGGGCATTCCTACAGCGAATCTGAGCGAGGTTGGCGATGAGGTCAAGATGAGAATGGGCGGTGTCTTTGCAGCGTGGGCGCGCGTGATACCGCCCAAAGAAACAGAGGACTTCGACGACGACTGGCACGAAGCCATCGTGACGATCGCGCCGCTGCGCAACGCTCCCCCTGGCGTTGTTCTCAGAAACAAAGTAACAGTGCACATAATCCACGATTTCGAAGACACGCTCTTTTTCGACATGCGCATCAAGGTCATGCTAATGGGGCATTTACACGCTGCGTCCCCGAATCTCAGTAATGAAGCTTTACTGGAGGAGCACACGCGCGATGTAATGACCACGACAGCGAGTCTTGGGCGGGAGAGCTGGGGACCTGAAGTTTCTGTCTCGGCGGTGCGGGCTGTTAAGAGCGAGAAGGGGTTTAAGGAGCGGTTGGGAGATGCGACGGGTGTGGTGCAGAGTCAGATGGATAGGTTACCGAGACATTGGGTTGGGGTGAGGAGTGAGGCTGGGGTGTTGAGGGATCAGGTTTATGGGAATGGGGGGTTGTGGGTGCCTAGGTCATGACCTTGGAAGGGATATGTCGTTGAGGTTTGTTTGTATAGTAATGTTAATAACTGAAAGCGTGTGACATCAAGCCTTAGAGTGTTTGTAACAAATCTTCTGTCTCGAGTTCAGGGGGGTAGAGAGATTGATGGTTCTGATCAACTCAGAACTCAAGCTCACGTCTCAATCCATGCGTGATCTGATCTAGCAAGAGGCATCTCATATCATGAAATACGCAAGGAGGCAAACCTCTCAAGTACAGTGACGAGACACTTGGATCAAGAGAGACTGAATATGACTGTGTATAGCAATTCATGATTTGAGCATTCTTTCATCAGGGGCGAAGAAACCGGATCCAACTCTGATAACACCAGTTGAAGAGCTCAGCCAAGACCTCCTGGTTCAGATGCAGCATGATGTCAGCGGAATTTGGTACTCTTTAGCAAAGCCGCCTGTCTAGAGTACCACACAGAGCTTGGATAGCTCCCTGCCACTATCTCAAGATTGCACATCAAGTCCAACCGTCAGAGGCTCTGCTATCAACCATCCCAAGGTGTCGCCGTGATACTTCGCTCGCCGTACCCAAGTTTTAACGCCATAACGGTGCACCACGGCATCTTCTTCCCATGACTTCACCCCGTGATACGGACTCTTGAAATCTCCTATACACCGCGGTATCCGCGGTATCTGCTCAAAACTTCAACAATCAGATCGTGACTTCGCAAACCGAAGTCAAAAAGTTATCTCTTCCCTCCAAGCCCTCTCCGAAGGTACCTCACTCCTCCTACAAGGATCCTGCTACACTCCCAGGACCCTGAAAATGAACCCTTGAAGCTATCACGCAATTGACCTGTTCTAAAATGCCGTAAATGTAACAAACCCCATCTCGGACTTTGGCCGCGCTTTGCTCTGGGTGTATCGTTATCAGACCAGTAAACGGCCAGAACAATATGCAAAAAAGAATACTGAGGGTTCTGATCATGCCGCTGTGACGAAAGCCCAGCACGTGGAAGCATCATATCATATAACTCGCAGCACCACCTCGTTTTCTCCTACGTAAGTTTACAATCAGACCACCGTGCCAAGCATACCGGGATGTCATGTGATTTCGCAAAATCCCAATAAAAGGCAGTGGCTGAGATATTCGCGATGCAGGGTCCTAGGGGTGTGATGAGTACGGCCCTGAAGAAAAGATTTCACATGGTGGGATTGCCAGGGTCTGTCGTCGTGATAGCTTATATGATCTGATGGTTTAGCGTAGATGAGACGGATGTAATGGGATTTTGATCGGTGGGGGCATTCCAGGGTCTCGGGAGCAGGACGTTCTAGAGCGTTATCTGCCAGTGTCAGTGAAAGGCTGATACGGAATGTTCGGCATATTGATAGAGTCAATTCAAGGACAAGGGATGAGGATGGATGCAGAAAGACAAGATCAAAGAGATCAGATCATGGCGAAATGTAACGGTCGTAAATTCATCAATCTACTTAGCGTCGCCCAAGTTATCGGCGTAGATGAGCCTTGTGCTGCTTGATGTGATGCTCTTGCAACTGAGGTATGTTCTTAATGCATCGCTTATCTGCAAATGTTGGTGTGGTGGTAATGTATCTGTCGAACGACAACCTTTCTTAATAGCGAGGGTTACTTCCATAACCCTGCCCTTGCCCGTATCCTTGGTTCTGTCCGTAGCCCTGATCTTGCTGGTAACCCTGATCCTGATAGCCTTGGTTCTGCTGGTATCCTCCAGAGTGGCTGGACTGGTGTTGAGGAGGCGGAGGGTATTGATCAGGGCGGTACTCATGATGCGACTGCTGCTGAGGTCTGTAATCTTCTTGAGGTCTATAGTCGTCCTGAGGTCGATAGTTATCTTGGTGTTGGGGCCTGTAATCCTGCTGAGACTGGTGCTGTGGTCTGTACTCGCCCTGATGTCCTTGAGGTCGGTATTCGTCGTGACCTTGCGGCCTGTAGTCTTGACTCTGCTGTGGCCTGTAGTCCTGTCCTTGGGGAGGTCTGTAGTCCTGGTTCTGCTGGTAATCAGGCCTGTGTTCCTGCTGGAACTGCGAAGGAGGATTGTACGGCTGCTGGTAACCCTGCCCATGCTGCTCCGAAGGTCGTTCATATCCTCCCCCTGAAGACGGGTATCCTCCCTGTCCAGAAGACGACGGCCCTGCCAGCGCACCACCAAGATTCGCCCCCGTCGGCGCCCCGACACTAACACCCTCATTTCCAATATCATCTGGCACCGAAATCTTGACCTTGGGCAAATACTTCTGCACCTTCATCTCCACCATGTTTTGCACAAACACCCAGCTCTGTCTCTCAAACTTTCTATGTCCACCGTTCACCACGCCCAGAATACTCTCGCGCAGCGTCTCCTGGACTTTTCGAACCAAGCCTCGGATCTTGTTGACGAGCTTCGCTTTGATATCGTCTCCGAAACCACGGTCTGCTGAGTGTCCTGGTCCGGCGTCGCGGTCGAGTTGTGCGTCGAAGGGATTGCCGCCGAGGATCTTCTCGAGAGGGCGTTGGAATTGATCGGGTAGTAATTCGAAGAGTTGCTTTTCAATACCGCCGAGAATCTTGCGGAATTCAAGACGGACTTCTCTGTGGACTCTTGCGATGCCCGTGCTGAGTTTATCACTGATGACCTTGGAGAATCCACCGCCCTCACCATCGCGATTGCCATCACGATCTCCATCCCCAAAGCCCCGTGCTGAACCTTCATTGGACTTCTTGTTCCCAAACAACCCTCCAATCCCCTTAACAAGATCTTTAACCTGATCCTCAATCTCTCCCTTCACACCGTCGCCTAGATCTTTCGTGCTTGTATTTCCTCGTAGCCAGCGCTTGATATGGTCGAGCGCAATGCGCGTGAACTGCTCTGCGATGGGGGCATGTTGTTCGCGGAGTTTGGCGCCGACTTGCTCTTTGATCTCGGGACTTATCATTCGTGCTTTTTCCTCGGGGTTTCGCGCGGCGTCTTTCACAGTGCTGCTGATCACGCCTAAAAGACCGTCGAGTTCAAAGCCTTGACTTCCTCCTCTGCCGTTATTGTTCTCGAGATGATCCTGCACAGCGTCGATGGCAGCAGACAGAAAACCCTTGGCACCACCACCACGAGAAGTGTCCCCTCCTCTCGCTCTTGTATCCATTTGCGCACCGCCTCTTCCTTCCGTGATGTCAAAAATATCACGTAAATCATCACCCGCCTCATCAGTAATCTTTGTAAAACTCCTCGTCAACTTGGCCAACTCGTCTGCAAACGGCAGACTCTGTCCACCGTAGGCATCAGGCGCATCATCCTTTAGATCAAACGGACTTCTTGAGGGATCTTTATCTTTGTTGAAGAGCGATCGGAAAGCGTCGACGACTTTGTCTTCGAGACTGTCGATGGTTTTTTGCTGGAACGTTTCGAGCTCGGAGGTGATGCGGGGTTGGATCTGGGGAGCGAGGGAGTCGACGTATTCGTCTACTTTTTTGAAGAGGACTTCTGGGACACCGCGGGAGGACATTTTGAGAAGGAGAGTGAAGTGAATAGAAGGGTTTATAGTGTTGGAGGGAGATGGAGCTAAAGTTAAGGTTATTTTGGTTGACAAGTCAATGAGGGAACCTCAGCTCTGAGCTGGCAGAGCTGAGGTGGCATGTGACGTCAGCTCTTTGGACCCACTATCATGCAGGTCATTCAATCAGTGTAAGTCAATAATTGTCTGTATAAATAAACAATCTAGAAGTGAATCTATCTATTCTCGTACCAATAAGTTAGATGCTTACTACGTCAGTCCATATCGAAGCTCAGACAATCCGTCCCTTTCGCTCAGGCTTCATAGCCTTCGGCTTCTTCCCCTTCGGTTCAATGACAACCCAATCCTGCACCTTCGCAGTCCCCAACGCCAGCGCTTCCAACTGCTCATCAGTACAACTCAACGGCGCGTCTCTAACGAAACATGTATTTTCCGGTGACTCAGGAACTTTATCCCTCACGTCCCTAATACTCTTCCTTCCCTTGGTCTTGTACCCCGTATGCTTCCTCAAATCAACCTCCCCAGTGGCTAAATCCCGTCGTGACATGACTCTGTTGAAGATAACAGAAAGAGTCTCGGGCTGATAACCTGCTACACCATGTCCTGATTCGAAAATTCTTGAAAATGATACGTTTCCGTGCTCACGGACAAAACCACCCGTGTAAGAGCAATTCGTCTTGATAGGCGTATATCCAGCCGAGCGAAACTCCTCGGCAGACGGGAAGTTCAGCGAAAGACTGATATTCTCACCGCCGTACCCTTTGCCCAGTTAGTGCACATTCTCTCAACCTGCTGAAAGAACTTACAAGGACAGCGATAGTCGCGATCAGCGTATATCAGCGCCACGTTGACACCCCGTTCAATAACCCTCTCTACCGCATGAAGACTTCCAATCATGATATCACCCGTCTGGCCCAACCATACTTTCCCAATGTTGTTAAAGCCAGTGGTGAAATTAAGAGGAACACCGAGATCGCGTTGAACCCAGGGTTGGTTGAAGAAATTCTCAATGTACGGCTTTGGGAAGAGCGTGATGTTGGAGTGAGTAATGTCGAACGGAGATCGCTAGCCCACGTTAGTAATATACCGTAGAAGATGAATGCAAGGACTTACGTCGGAGAGGGCTTGATACGTCCCCTGAATCTCAAAGAAGCAAAGATTCGTCGCCGCGACACAAGCTTCATTAACAGTATCGTTCTTCCCAAACCGCTCAGGATCGCCCTCCGCCACGAGCGCACGGCACTTATCCGTAAGCGCATAACAGCCCGTCTCCGGCTCCTCAATCTTCTTCAGCATACCCTTGTACGTCTTATCGTCAAAGAACTGAAGACCATAGTTATTATGGTGTCCGTAATCTGGGTATCCTTTGGCCATGGCTCGTGCGTCGATGCCAGGTTCTTGAAGACCCAGCGTCGCGAGGTTGAGGATCGTGGCGTTTTCAAATGTTGGCTTTGAGTTGGCGATCAGAGCGTTTTGGTCTTGGAAATAGGAGAAGTAATTGGGGCCGTAGAAGCCGCCGTACTAGGAGTGTTAGTGATGAGCATTTGGATGCTGGGAGGGGGGCATACTGAGGATGTCCAGAGGGATATCTCATCATTCTTCGTCTGCCATTTCGGAAACCTAAATATCCCATGTTAGTAGTGTACCAACGAGTCCAGAGAGAGACAAACTCATTGAACCAAACCTGCGCAAAAGCCCACATCGTCCTAGCACCACTCATCGTCGTCCTCGGCACAGTATCCAACTCTCCCGAATCAAAAGTCGCTTGTAAAAACGTTTGATTAGACTTAGGCACCTCCCCATTCTTCACCGGGGTAAACTCCTGCATAACAGTGTCAAACGTCCCATTTACGAGATCAACGTACGAAAAGCCCGTTCCGAGGGGCTGATCGATGTATAGCATGTTGACGTGCTTGTTCCATGATAGATGATTGAGGGTTGTTGAGTTGGAGTCTGAGTTTACGGAGCAGGGAAAGCCGTTCGTGTTGTCGAAGGAGGACGAGCCGGGACCGCCGCCGATGTAGATTGATGTTGGGGCTGTGGAGGGATTGTTTCGTGCCTCTGATAAGTGTCAGTAACATACACTCATACTATGTACAAGCATAGGATGGCATCGTACCGAAGTACCAGAAGAAGAGGTGAGCTTTCTGCTTGTCATCCCAGTGTTGGAAGTCAGGAAGAAGACTCTTGGGAAGTGTGACATAACCGCTGTAAGCATTGACGCCTTCAGTAGTCTCACAAACAGATGTCTATTAAGTGTTAGTCTGTCCTTCTTCGAGACTATTGAGGCTGAAACATTACCTTTTTGTACGAAATCTCAGCGCCATTGAAGAGTTTTGACGATACAACTTCTAGACCCTTTGGGGCAGCCACCCACGATTGAGCCACCACCAAGGACCCGAATGTCAGGACGAAGCCTTTCGAAAGCCTCATTGCGACCTAGTGAATGAACCAACAAAGAGAGGAGTGGATAAGAGTGTGAGGTTGTATTGATGCGATGAATTGATACTTCTCCCTCAGTAGACGAGTTCACAGTCTCTTATACATCTGCTTTCTCAACCCCAGCTCAGCAATCGCCATCCCATCTCGCCAATCATCCCATCATCAAAGAGGCTCAGACCCATGAAACACATCACAGTCCTACTCTGCCATCTCAATTACGCATATCCCAGCGCTGTTTGGCGAGCTGACCAATCACTGCTCCCAATCCTTCAGAAGGAAGAGAACTATAAGGCACTAATTACTTAGCACCCACTAGTTCATGGTTATTTGTTTACGTTCGCTAATTTGGGGGCGTTGCTATAAGGCTGAACAAAGGATGGAACAGTTTGTTGGCGAGCGGGCCAATGGGAGCTCAATGTCAGGATGATGATGATGCGTGGCTTGGGTGGCTTGCAAATAAATCTCCGGAATGAGAATCCGATCTACGAAAAAGAACCTGGAATGGACTTATCGCTATGTTGGAAGAAGTCGATATTAGTTACTATGATCTATTTGCAGCTTTGAGCTTGTCGTAGACGTTGACAATAAGCCCTGCCATGATCCCGTCATTAAAACCAACAGGCCACTATGCTTACACCCAATCACCATCACATCACAAACATGGACAAAAGTCAGAGGTGCAAATGATTCTCTTGAGCTGTACCTTCATTGCATTCTGGCAGCTTTGCTAGTGTATAGTATAATGTTTATTTGTTCTGACCCAACTCCTACCTTCCAAACACGCATGCATTTCATTGCATTCCATTCATCGGAAAGCAAACTTTTTTGAATCCATTCCCAATTGCATTGTCCATTCATTCCCCCTCTCTGCGCCATTACACAGTCTTTCGCATTCAATCAAGTCATCGTTAGGCATACGCCTCGGAGACATTCGTGACACGCGTAAAACTGGGCTTCGCTCAATTGAACTTCCGCAGGCGTAAAAAATAAAATAAAACATAGAACGCAATGATCCTTTCTTTCACACGCAAAACCCACATTAGAGCATGTCCCTGTCCGTTCAACGGAAAGCAGCAAGCATTGGGGTTGAACGGTAATGATGACCACGAAGTTCAGATTAAAACCCAACGAAAGTAAAACAGCAGCGGGGGATATTCCGCGAAAGCAAACGAGGAAATCAGGGCTCGCAGGTAAACATGGCTCCCAAACTCCAATGCGGATGCCCGGCTCGCCATGCCAGGCTTGCATAAGTTCAATGCCGTAAACGCCAAACAATTGTGGCCGTCAGCCGTAGAAGCATTCCCCGTGATTGTGTATCAGGGTTGTGCTGTTTCGGATCAAACAGCCGGAGTAGAGTAGTGATATTGGGAGCGACAGCGATGTTGTCTTGTCCCGTAATGTGTTGAAGGGGTATTAGATATCAAGATAGCAATGCAATCTTGGGTTGCTTTTGATGTTGTGTTGCTGGTGGATGTTAACAGTTCATCTTCATTCACGTTCGCTGATGTGATCCTATCCTCGGATTGCCGTTGCAGCATGTCCATCACGCGACCAGGGAAATGAATCCATCATCTGCTGCTGGACATGGTACGACAGATCATTGGAGGGTGTTCCATCAAACGACAGGAAGGCGGGTGATGCCGACCTAGCGGTGGCTGAAGGTCTCGGTGTAGACGAAGTACTGTTGGCAAGAAACGTATCCTTGGGTGTTGAAGGCTCCGAGGGAGGGCTCAAGGCGCCGTGCAGCTGAAGGGTATGGTGAGCCGCAGGTCCGGCGTGATGGGCGTTTCCGATAGGGCTTCCAAGTGAGGTAGTGTAGCTGCGGCGGTGGTGGTGTCCGCCAGCAGCACCGTCGAATCGGGCACCGCTGAGTGTACCGTCCTTCATGTTAGGACTCGACTGTTTTGAACCAAACTGCAACACGAACAACTGTTAGTAACCGACTCTCTCATTTTGCTTCTGTGTCGCCGTGCCATCCCGTAGGCCAGGGTGAGCGATGCTACGGTTCTGGTGACCAAAGGATGGGCGACGGGCACCAGAAGCGATGGGTGAAGCAGGGCGAACTTCGGGGGCACGTACAAAGCAGTACTTGTTAACCAACTCTTCATATGAAGAGCTGGAAATGGTCGAGTTGGGAGAGGTAGCTCCAGTGGTAGGCTTGCTCTTAGCGTTATTGGCGGGCTCAGGGGCAGCGAGGGTGGGCTTGGGACTCCGGACATTGGCCTTCATGTAAAGTCCATCCTTATCCTGAGAGGCTTCCTTGTCCTTCGCAGCCTGGACAGCAGCACTCAAGGAAGCACCGAAGTCATAACGGTTGGAGAAGGCAAGTCCGCTAGGCGAGCCAAAGCCCTTGGAGAGGTTATCGCTAGCAAGGTTTCCAGCCGACTTGGACTTGAGACGGAGACCGCCAGTGCTGTTCTCAGACTCGCCGAGATACTCGTGGATGGGCTGATCGAAGTTGAGCTTTGAGTCATCTCCGAAGTCACCAAAGCCAGCGGGCATCGACTTGGGTCGGGGAACATTGGCACTGTTGGTGCGTCGGCTACTCCGGGGAAGACCATTAGCGGGTCGGGAAGAAGCGCCTTGGAAGTTGTTCTTCCCGTTCATGGGCAGATGCTTCTTTCGGAAGTCGACCTGGAAGTTAGAGCTGCTGTTGTTGTCCCAGTACTCTTGTCCGTTGACAGCATAGCGGATGCACAGGAAGAGAGTCTTCGACTCGAGGTGGGCCGTGTCAGCAAGCTTGATGGAAAAGGTAAAGCGATCATGACCCAACGGTGTCTCCCGAGGGCGGATTTCGTGGCTGTAGTCAGCGGCAACCTCCGAGGTGGTCTTCCAGTAATCCAGAGTGAAACGGCAGGTGACGGCCTTTTGGAAGGCAAGGTTGGCGACAGCCACAGAACCCAAAAGAGTCTTTTGGTCGGCCGAGAGCCAGAGCTTTTCGAGTTGAACGGGCAATGACTTACGTACAGCTGAGTCATGAGGGAAGTTTGTGGTGAGAATCTCCCACTCAAAAGGAGGAGTACGGGCAGTCTGCTTTCCATTGCCAGGGAAGGGATACTCGGTGTCACTCTCGTAGCTATCGACTGGTGAAGATCCAGCACTCACAGCCAGAGGTCGGTCCACTTGCAAGAAGTGTCTGACGTGCTCGAGGTGTGAATCGAAGTGAACAGCCTTGGAGAAGATGGGAGTACCGGGCATGCTTGAGGGACGCCGTCGAGAAGAAGGACGGAGGGCAGGTCGGACTAGCTCACCAGACTTCTTTCGCACCATTTGAGGCTTCTTAAGCAACTCCTCATCGGTCTCCTCCTCTGATACTGATATCGAGTTGTCGACAGCCTTGGAGAGGCCAGCGTTAGGCTCAGTGGCTGATCGAACATGTCCCATCTTACGGCCTTTTGCGAGATCACCCAGTGCACTTGTGCTGAAGCTGAGATGCACACCATCCTTGCGGCGGAGCTGTAGATGTTCTGTGCTGTCTTGGTGCTGCAATTGTGATCGTGGGGGAGATGATGAGCGTGGCATGGGGATCTGGCTGACAGCATCCCGTAGGGCCTTGTCAAGCTTTCGACCTCGAATTTGTGGTTCTTGCTCCTCGTCGTCACTACCGGAGGAAGCAGAATCGGGTGGCGAGATGATCGCACCCATGGGCATTGTGCGTTCGTCAGTCACAGGAGGCGGTGATTGCCTAACATTTGAAGGAACAGCTGTGCCCATGCTCTTGAGATCCTCCGATGTTCCCTGCGGTGTCAGCGTCGCCGTCGATCCATCGCTGAGGGCAGAAGCTGAAGGTGTTCGTCGATGCTTTGTGAGATATGAAGCAGATCGTGGTAGACTAGGTCTCGGACTCGATTGTAGCGACGACCGCCGACTCGCTACGGGCGACGCGGAGGCTGACGAAGCGGGAGATCGATTTGAGGGTGGCGTGTAAGGCATTCCCAAGGTGGGTTTTGTGGTAATAGAGGGAGAAGGAGGAGGGAGGAAGAGGTTATTCCGTGGAAGCCGTTTGTCAGGAACTGCGCTTCACCACGTGGAGGATAAGTAAAAGAAGAAACCCAGGTAAATAAATGAGATATTCGAGATGAGAAGCTCTCTTCTCGTGATGGAGAGAGATTCAAGGGCAGTTGCGTGGAGTTCTCTACGGCGAAAGGTGCTGGTTGTGGTTTATTTTTTTCTTCCTTTCTCTTTCTCTCTCTTAGCGTATGCGATGAAGATCAAGGCAGGAGCCAAAGGTGATCGAGATCAGGTCTAGTAACGGGGAAGGCACCGATTAGCATGGTTGAGAAACAGGGAATTTTTGTGGCGATGCATAATTAGACGAAGATATGGGGGAAAAGATAAGAGCTGAAGGGGGAAACAATTGGTAGTGATAATGATTTCACAGGCAATTGACGAAAAATGAAGAACGACGATTGTTTTTTTAATTGCTTGACGATTGTTGCGATGGAGGACAATAAGAACGGACGAGACAATAGAAGCGTGCTATGCTGTGCTGTAGTGTTGAGGTTCAGGTGCATCCCACAGGGGAGTACAGTGAGTGCAGTGTAGTGTCTCGTAGTGGGTGGTTTCAGTGGGCGGGCGATAAGGAGGAAGCACTACTTACACGACGAAATTGATCAATGCGCACCCCAACAAAAATTAAGCAAACGATACGACTCGAGAAACCCAATTGCTCTGGCAATATTCCAGCAACAGAGCAAAAAGTGATCCCACGACGTACAGCCGGCAATTGACGGTGGTTGGGAGGGTATCACAGTGAAGTGATACAGCAGATGGTTCCCGAGGAGAAACGTTGAACGTGAGCGGAACGTAGAAAGAGTCGTCGGATTAGGAGGCTCGTCGAGATGATGATGGCGATGAGGATGAGGATGGCGACATGAAACAGAACCCAACAAAAACAATGAATCAAAACAAACAAATACAATAAAAAAAGAGGCTGCTGATACTGAAAAAGACTCGAGATGAAGTCTGTACAAGTACGTCAGTCAGTCAGTCGGTGGTCATAAACTCGTCGACAGCAATCAGAGCTGGTGGAGATGCTGAAAGGGAATCGAGGGCGGGGAGCAGGTGGTTTTGAGTCTTGCGCTGCAGGCGAACTCTGAACTTGACACCCCCAAGATGAGCCAGTCCCAGTCCCAATTAAAAAACTAAGGTACAAAACTCTTTTTTACGCTGCCTTGGCTTCGCTAGAGGCGTGTGAGCAGCACCGGCGCCGGCCTGAGCGGCATCGAGCTAGCAGGCTAGCGAGCTACAAGGTTGAGAGCCGCGTAGGCATGGGCCGTCTGGTGGTGGTGCTTTGCTCGTTCGCTAGCAGCAGGTGGGGGGACGAGTTTGGTTTCTTTGGGATGGTGGTGGGTGTTAATGGGCAAGGATGAGCAGTGGGCAGGATTTGAGTTGCAGGCCCAGGGGTGGGCTAACGAGGTTTTGGTTGGGATGGGCACAAGAGAACCACTGTCCACAGATGGGTACAGGTAGGGTATAGTAGGTATGGTAGGGTAGGGTTTATGATAGAGGGAGGGGGTGGCATCATGGTTGCTTTCTCTGTCTGATGTGCACTTACGAGATGTCTGTCTGTTCTCTTTTGTTCTGTTACAGTAATCTTATCCGTACTCTTCTTTGTGTCTTCCGTTGTATTGTATGATTGACGTTGTATTATTGATTCTGCGTAGTGTCCAATAGATAAACTCTCTCCATATGGTGGAGTTCAAGTCGGGGACGACCACAATTTGTCCTGTCTTTCTCTGGGGTGTGGGATCAATGTGGATAGAGTCGAGTATGGAGTAGTGGAGAGAGAAGGATAAAGGAGTATGTTGAGCTACAATTCGAGAAGGGTGAGGCTATTTCTATTCCCTCAAAATGCGTGAATTGAAGTAATCCCCAGATGAGACGCGGCGGCAAAAAAAAAAGGACCCCGAACCAAACCAGATCAAGACTGGTCAAGGCTGGTGTTGGTGTTGGTGTTGTGGATGTAGTAGTAGATTCGCTGTGTTTTTGAGTTGGGATGGCGGGAATTGGCGTCTACCGATTTGCTAAAGATTTACAACTGGGCTTGACGGCAATAATAAGAAAATAGAGGAAAGACTAAAAGGAAATGAAGAAAAGATTGACGATTTGATAATCAGTGTTGGTGTTGCGTTGTGTTTTTTATGTATGTACGTTTGTAGATGAATGATGTTACCGGAAGCTGGTGGTTACCGGATGTGTAAATGCTTTGCAGGAAAACGTCAGATGGCGGCGGCGGGATGAGACAAAGAAGAAGGAGGCGAACTTATTGAAAGCGTGGGAGGGGATATCTCGGCAATTGTGAAACTGATGTAGATGCCGATGAAAGCATATGATGATGATTGTCAAGTTAAAACAGAAAGGAAATATGATATGAGGTTTTGACAGTGGAAATGATTGACTGATCTGATTGAAAGAGAGTGGATATGATCTGAGCAAGGCAAGCTCCGGTAGCGCAGATAGGTATCGTATCAAAACGCGAATCGACAGATAAAAAAAAAATTGAAACTGCTAGGATGGCGACAGTCGAAGCGGAGATCCAATGCTACCACTACCAGGGCATGGGTATTGAGTTAACGTTAGATTGGAGTAGCAGCACGGGGGGGCTCTTCTTCTCGTTCGGTTTGAGGATGCGCCGGAAGGTTTTAGTGTACAGCGTATGGAGTAGCGAATGAAGTTATGAATGGCTGACAATTCAAAGTAGAAAGCAGTAAGAATGATGATGAGAAACAAAAGTCAAACAACGTAAGTATAAAAATGAATGAATGGATGGCTTTTCTGGCACCAATGATTTACAATCTTGAGTAGCTGAAAACAGAACAGAAAGAAGAGAAAGAGAAAGGTTAAAAGAAAGAGGGATAGTCAAGTCTATACAAATTCTACAGAAACATAAACAGGTCGTCAGGGTGAGGATTCAGAAAAGTGAACCCATACAGAGTCAAACAGACCTGACAACTCGTCCAAAGTGTTCCAAGGTCGGGAAAAGGCACGTCAGATCATCGAATGAGAAGAGCCCGTGGCGCACGCCAAGGGAACTGAGCATTCTTGGGACAGAGGTGGAGAATGTCTCTTGTCTCTTAAATTTGGGGGAGTGTGCATCCCAGTTGACTTTCTGGAGTGTGCATCTTGTTATTAAAGCTGACAGTACAGTGATGCTATAACCAAAAAGTGAGCTTAGCAAATACACCACGATGACGATTTTCTCACAAAAGCTAGTTATGTAGAGCACGGTCTCTGGAGAGAAAATGAAGCCAAGCGGAGGGAAGCGAGACGTGGGGTTACAGCTTGTTTGATGGACTGACCTAGAAAGTGAAAAATAATTGTGGACAAAGCTAAGCTATCAGTCTCAATCATCCTCACCTCATCAACTGCGAGGTGGAGTCAGTCGGTGACACACAGAGAGCCTAGAGCTTCAGCTTCTCGCGCCTTTCCCTAATTGCGTGCGTGCGTGCCTCTGAGATCTAAGGCGACTCGCTTCCCTGTCCCCATGCCCCCATGTCGAGTTCCTCGTCCTCCGTATCGTCCGCTCCGTCTCATCCGGACGCGCCGTTGAGGGCAATTGCCTTGAATCAAGGCACGCAAGCGATTTGAACTACCATTGCAGGAACATTAGCTCTCGGTAGATGGTTTTTAACAGCGTGGAACTTTACTAATCTCGATGCCTCAATATGACATGGTCAATCCTTTCATCCAAAAAGCTTCACCGACATTGTGAGATTGAGATATGTGCCATTGGTATACGGGCGTACCGCAGCCTTGAGTCTGAGCCTCCTTGCACTGTATCACTACGAATATTGTATTTCCAAGGCAGCGCCCCTTGTTGAACCAGAGCACCGCACACGCACGGGGCATGTTGGAAGAGTCTCCACGAGGGCATTGATTCGAAGTTAAACTTTCGGGTGCAGTACCATTTCTTCCGTGCATATTGAACCAGAAAGAAAAAGAAGCTATTCAATTTGCTTATTGGGTTTTTGATACGGTGCGTCCATTGAAGGAGGGGAGCATGACGTCCGCCAGGTCAACAAAGCGAGTGCATGGCAACTCGTGACATTTTTGTCCTCAATGACGTATGTCGTCACAGAAACCACGCGCTCATTCTTTCATTGTCTCACCACACACTCTCTTTTACCTTCTTGTGTCTTGAAATGTTCTCGATCAACACAACACATGAACACAAAATCTGGAGATGCTCAAAGTCTCAGGCCCGGGTCTCCCCCAGACTTTCCGCTGCAACACTGGACGTGGGAACCACTTGCTAAGATCTACAAAACAGGACCTGAAGCTCCTTGCCCAGAATTGATCCATGTCTATACCATGCTGTGATACAGTATCATCCGTGCCATGCCCGCTATTCATTCGGCGAACAAGCCACCATCCCCAGGTTCAACGTCTCAAGATGCCTGTCAAGCCCACTGATTCCCCAAATGAAGTTGAGAATTGAATCCCATCGCAAAAAAATCCAAGACAAAGCAAAAAGCAAATCCCAACGCTCGTGGCTTGAGAGCCTCTAGATTGTTCGCGTCTGTGGGTCTCAGCCATAAACGCTAGAGCCTCTTCTTTTTTTTGTGTGTCTGGCACTCTCCAAGATGAACGTCTGAACACGGTCATGTCTCTTCACCCAGACAACTGATCGCAAGAGTCTCATGATTCAGGTGGTCAGTCGCCAAGTATCAACAGGCTCAACGTCAAAGAGTCAAGACCGCCTTTTTCCCGCTCAATAGTGCGCAGATGATGGCGGTTGACTTTACTGCAAATGCAAGAGTGCACCATCCCCAGATGAGACTACACCTGACATGCACGGCTTAGTCCATAGGCTAGCATGTCAAAGCTTCCTGTCATGATTTGACAGAGTGAAAAAAGACAGCCTCGCACTGGTATTGGCTGCATGAGTTTCTCTCCATCTTTTTAACTGTAAAACATTTTTCACTTGCCTGGCGCTTTGGGCGGCATATGCAAATGTTGGTGAATGCCACAGATCCCCCACGTACTACCAGACAGTAGTGTTGAGCTTGTTTCTCCGCCGTCCGTTACGAAAAATAGCGAGATTACAAAGAGTCAGAGCAAAGCAAGCAGATCGAGGCTCCAAGGGCGAAGCGAGGACATGGATAAGACGTGCACCAAACAAGTTTAGCTCAGCGATTGCGCTTGAGGCCAAGGAGATAACGGGCCATGCACAGACCAGATCGCCCACTCACACTCACGCTTCTCAGCCTCTCCTGTTCTGTACTGCTATTTCTGTATTGGTCCAGAAAATTTTTGCACCTCCAGGGTTGTATCGAGCAGCCTCCAATTACTACCCGTTATCAGCTTCACTTCGATATGCCAAACGTCCCGCCCAGCCAAGGTGACTAAGAAAAAAGATATGGTGGGGAATTCCACTCACACTTTAATCGCCAAATGCCTCAAATACAGCCGAATCTAACGGCAACTAAAGGCAACCGTCTATGTCCCCAAAGAGCTTGTCTTTCTCTGACTGTTAATGGAATGATCTCTCTGTAGGGTGAGGGCATCCATCATTATGTTGGCGCTGTGAGTGACAGCGCTAGGAGATATCCAAATCATGCTAGACCCAACAATGAGAAACGCCCCAGGGAGCTAAAACCATGGTAGTATGCTCATCTTAACAGTTTTGGGCGGTTGTTGAGTGCGCAAACGTTAGCGATCTCACCCATGGCTTGCTCTAGTCAGCCCTCGATCGACTTTCACATGCAAAAATATGACAACTTCTGCAGCCACTCATAAGAGGCTATCCTCATCAGTCACTTTACATACAATACAAAGGACCCTGAGGTGCTTTGAGCAGAATCCCCAACCATACATAAACTCCCCTGCAATGATGTGATGTCCACCCTGAGTTTGATGGCGGTTACTGTTGCGGTTACAGTAAACCAAGGCTGACAGTCGCATCGCCACCGCAATCTGCATCCATGCTCTGCAACCGTTGATTCACATTCAACCCCAACAGAACAGGAAATGTCAGGCAATAAAAGCGCAACAACACCAAGAGTTTTCATCGCCACCCATTAGTCACATACTACCACCAACAAGTAAATAGCTTCTTCCATTTCCGTCCTGTCGCAGCCCAACTGTTTGCCTCAACCTCTGTAATCCGCTTCACCGGGGATCCATTCTCGCTGCACACCAATTCACAGCAATGTCGCACTCAGCGCATCGCCCGTAACGTACGGTTTCAATAATCTTCTGCATGAGGACCGTTTCTCATTTTTACGAGATGTGATGATGATCCTTCCGGATCGGATTACGCTTCCCAGAGCGTCTATTTTGGCAACATGCCGAATATGCAATAAGCCATCTTTGTTCAAATCATTTGCACCCTTCTATTCTTACATGACTGATCTTCTTTTACCCTAGTCGTATGATACTGCGCGGGAGAGCGACAAGATGCGCTAGATTTCAAGGATGATCTGGGCGATAATGGGACATAGCTGAATGCCTATCCCAATATCTTGTGTAACTCACGCCAGAGCCTCTATTCATCACGTAAAACAGCCTCCGATGTCGCTCGCTCGCTGCTCATCTTTGCCCATCTTACTTCTCATTGGAAACTCTGTCATGATATTGACACAACCTCCAACATGTATGTCTTTATCACACCGATAGGCAGATAGATAGCCACACATATCCAAAAGCAGTCCTTATCAATTGCCTCCACTATCTAAAGAATCTGGCCCTCCCCGCGAATGCAATGAGCATCTCCTGCGTTCTTTTTCACACGCCACACACACACTAGTGTAGCAGGGGTGTAAGCATACATCTCGATGTGTGTGAGCAAAACGGCAAGGCATCTGTGGCTTGATTGGTTTTTTGGTAGCAGCGGTTCGCAGGGAGTCGCTAAGTATGCAGAGGATCCATGAGCTTTGACAGGGAAGAAAAAAGGCGAGACAAGGGCAGGGATGAGACCAGACCAGGGCCTAGGGCGACATTCAACTTGGGTTTTTGGTGGGTCGAAAGCCGCAGACCGAGATTGAATGGAGTTTTGGAGTTGGAGTTTGCCTGACAAAATTACTTTGACATTTAAAGCTGAGCTTTGTGTGCGCTTTGACGGCTTCTTTTTCGCCTCACTGTCTCCTCAAAGGCTTGGACCCCAAAGAGGTTCGTTCTGAAGCTTGGGGCTCATTAATATCAAACGCATCGTATTCTGTGGCCCACGCTAGAAGCGCACGGGCTTCGAGGCTATGATTTGCAGTGAATATCATTAATGGCATGATATCAAGACAGTCGATGTAGCTTTACGGTTTGGCGCCTCTGACCATGATGGCTTCTCGATGTCGTTTATCTGCCAACAAATGCCCTTTGATCTCAAGGGTCTTTTCACCAACGCCATCAATCGAAGTAATTAGAAGATCAATTGCTGTCTTGGTAATATGAAATCTACAACATGTCTCTTCCCCGTCCAGCCACAAACGATTCGCCACCCTTGTTTGTGTTGCACTCTGCACATCTAAACGCCCGCCTCAGTCCGGTCTGTCTGAGGAAGCAAATATCCGCCCTCTATGGTGCAAAGGCTGTAATTAATTGTCTCCTTTATAAGAGCTAAACTGAAAATGCAACTATCTCCAGCCCCTTGGTATCCGAACATCCTCCATCCACTGATGGTTAGGTGGGTCAAGGGTCTCTGGCCCGTGTTGATGGTGTTAACAGGGCCCACGGCCCAGAAGCACAACATCAATGATCTGATTGATGAAGGCATCCCCAGTAAATCCAAACCCATCATGCCATATCGTTCTTTGCCGAGGCGTCCTTTGGTGTTTTGCATGATAACCAAGCCCACGTGTGTTCATCTCCTTCTTCGAGGGGACCTTCAAAGGGGTCCAGCCTCGAAATGATGTCTGCTACCCTGATCGCCCGTCCCCCGCCTTCCCGCCATTATAATGCCACAAAAATTGCTGTGTGTGTGTGTGTGGATAATTTGTACATTACAGTGATCTTCGTTGCAGTTTTGTGTACGCCCTCACCCTCACGGCTGGGAATAAGGGGAGACCCTTTATGTGGCGATAAAACCAAGGCAGAGAAATAAAAACAGGACCCTTCATACATTACGCCTACGTAGAGCGAGCACACACAAGAAGACCCTGTGTTTGAAGGGAGGGTAGTAAGTAATCTATCGAATTGGGTTTACGGTTTACTTTCTTTGCTGCTCACCGACGTTACCATGGAGAAAAGGACGGTCTACCCTGAATGCCTCAAGATACGCCATATACGCAGCCACATCCGCAATCAGTAGTCTCGCTGAGAGGGGAGATGACAGCGAATGCATCAGCGACATTCAATCGTTCGAGCAATATCGAGCCGGTCTAACGATGATGACGCTGCGAGGCATGCGAATTGCGTGGTATTGCGTATGCGCGACCTGCAAATCACCTTGCTCACACTTGATATCGCATATCTTGGCTTATCACTGCTGGTTTTCTCTCGTTATCTGCCGAGCATCTGGGGAGATTTTCACGCGCTGGAATTGGTCCAGCACGAATGCGGGGAACATTTCTGTCTTGTAAGGTCTCTGTGATCTGCGTCTTCAACATGTAAGCGCCGTATCCCCAGACTCCGTTCGTCTCGTCTTATCAGTACGAATTGCGGAGTTGCACAGGACTCGCAGCATCACTGCCACTCCAGCCACTCTACGCTGTAAATATAGCGACCAAGTACCGTAGGAGGAACGGCTCCTGGTTAGTTTAGTCGCTACGAGTGCCTTAAGCTTTACCGGATCTTCCGCCCCGGGGCGCTACCTGCCGGAGTGGGGTGATGCCGATGAGCCAGCTTACCATTTGAGTGAGATGCTAGGTAGTAAGAAGAGATGCTTGCCGTGATTTTCGTTTCACCAATTCAATATTGGTGATGGCTCATTCTTGGATCTTTCGGGTGTCATCATCCAGAGACCAGACCAAACCAAACCAAACCCATATCTGCACGTCACCCTACAATACACTACAAACAGCACTATCATATCCTTGGAGCTCTCTGCGCGTCTCGACAAAACGAGCATCGTTTCTCCAACCCCGCGCGAACCCCCTCTTTACAGGACAGCCATGGTATGTTCTGTTACGCACTACCTACTCTCGAGTTTTCACTGTAACCCCATTTAGATGAATAAAAGAACTACTATATGGTCATGTTACTATACACATGACTGCTCTCTCGGCCGACATCAAGAACTCGATATCCACGTGATGGCATTTCGAAGACGTGATTTATCGGACGTTACGGAACCTGATGTGATGATATGGGAATGTTTGCTCCCCCTGGTAATTCCTTGGTATCTTGATCGTGATGCGACATGATCTGAGTATGACAGCTTTTGATGCTCAAGACCAAACATCGACTCATGGTGCGGGGAAGCTATCGTAGGCGTTTCTCTAGGCATTTCCAATCTAGACCTCGATCCTCAGCTGCCAAGGCTTGATCCAGGGTCTTTATCAAGCATAATCTCACTCATTTAGAAGTCGGTAACTACTCAATTGGTCACTATTCGAGCTCTGTCAAAATTAAACACTTCCATAGAGAGCTTCCTACATCAAGAGCTGTTACTGAAGTGAGTAGAAATGCTCCCCCCCCCTATTCCCCCTCCCCTGCAACCCCCTCGCCCGTTATCATGG